>PVLD010022525.1:0-29155 GCA_004027595.1 Dinomys branickii
ATTTCATCAAATATTCCTTTTATATCATTTGTGAGATCTCCTGCTGTTTCACACACTCCTATAATTCGAATATTGTTACGCTTTGCCTCATCTTGCAGCTGTTGGATTGACTTTTCTTGTGTCTTTGATGATATCATGAGATTCTTCCTTTCACGCTCATAAGCTGCCATGCTGTCTTCAAGTTCTGAAATTCTATCTTTGGTTTCATTTAAACGGTTTTGCATGCTTTCAGCGTTAGTTTTCAAATCCTGGCATTCTCTTTGGACCTGTTTCATTCTTGATAATTCATTCCTAAATTGCTCTTGTAACGTTTCCATTTGTTTCCTATTTTCTTCTAGTCTTTTGTCTATATCTTCTCCATATGCATGGAACATTTCTTCCATCATTGTTTTTAGCTCGTTTTTTGTCTGAGAAGTCATTGCGGGTATGTGGGTTATTTCTGCTTTAAGCTCTTTCATGGCCTGTTGGAGTTGTTTCATTTCAGATGCAATCGTTTCATAACTTGCAGGTATGTGATTTTCTGGTTCCCCTGTATCCTCACATTCAAAAGTTGTTCTGTGTGGGGTTGAGTTTTGAGGCTGCATTTTGTTCCTCTGTTTTCCCATTTTTGGGTATCAGATTCAAAATGTGGAGCTATAAATTCCACAGGTAGTTCAGCAGGCGGAGGTCTGCTGCAAAGGCTGGTCCAGTGATTCCTTCTCTTTGGGAGAATGTTCCTTAAGCTGTCTGCTGAGATTTCCACTTCTACTCCCTACCCCGAGACCTGGCTTGGGCGTATAAACAGGTCGCCACCCCAGGCGTCTTGCAGACAGGCCACTCAGGTGTTCCTCCCTGTGTGGAGCTCCTTCCCCCCTCAGAAATCCCCTAGGGGCGCTTAGCTAGCTCTTCCTACCTGGGAGATCCTGCAGTCCCTAAAGCTGTTTTGACGTCACTCTCTGGGCAGAGCTTCTTCCTAACTCAGGAAAAACCGATTAGAGCGCCCACTCAACTCACCCTGGGATCCTGCAGGCAGGAATGCCGTTCACACGTATCTCCATGGATCGAGCTTTTTCCTGACTCAGAAATCCCACCGATCATTGTTGCTCCAGTTCGCGCAGCGCCAGCTGCGGGGGCGGGGCTCTGAGCGGGATCCCGGAACGCTGCCCAGATTGGTGCAATCTGTCCCAGTAGCTCGTTCTCTGAGTTTCCTCTGCTCCGCTGCCTCCAACAAATCCTGGTTACAGCCGTCTCCAAGCCGATCGGGTTCAGGAGGTGGAGGCTTTCCTCCTGCCGCAATCGCTCTCTCGGCTGTACACGATTTGAGCCGAGCTGCGGCCGAAGCGCCTCACCGATCTCTCGGGCGCCCAGCTCTCAGGATCCGCCCACTTCTCCCCGCCCGGCTTGTCCAGCCGGCCCTTTAATACTCATGCTGCGGAGAGCAGCCCGATCAGTTGGAATTTTGCATCCACGAACCGGGCACCCACGCGCAAAGGATCGGTCTCTGGGAGAGATTCCCTCTGCTGCTCACCTGCTGGCCATCTTCCCGGAAGTCTGTTCTAATTATTTGAGTGCTAAAGTTAACTTTTCTTCTTTTTCCAGAGGAGAAGGGTTGTGCTGCTCATGTGGTGTCGCAGGTAGCTGGAAAAGGGTCCTAGTCCCAGAGCCGGGAGGCAGGCGGTGAAACGCCCGCCACTCCAAAATATAAGTTTTCAAAATGTTTCTGTTTAGCTCTGCTACCTAATCCTCACTATAAATCTGACTAAAAACAGCCATCAGTATCCACGTCTGAACATTGGTCTGCCTTTGAATTTCCTTCACCACATCAGTTAGTCCGCTTTCCCTAATCTCAATCTCCTACAAAGTCTCAAAACAAAACATAGACAAATTTTTACCAAAGTATTTCATGTACAGCATCTAGCAGAATTGCCAGTAGAGCCCTATTCCCAGATGATACATCTTGAGCCTGGCCTTTACTGTCCTCAATTCTATAAGGATTCTGGTCTTCTGAGCTCTCACCTTCAGGTTTTCTTACAGCATTCCAGGACTTTTCTACACCATATCTCCAAACCTTTTAAAATTCCTCCTGCCAGTCAGTTCCAAATCCTTCCATACCACTGGGTCATGTACACTCATTGCAATGACCCCACTTTTTCTAGCAATTTTCCTACTAGTCTCTTTCCCTTCTGTGATATAATGCCTGATGCCCACAGTTTACATGAAGATGGGTTTAATTTTACTCATAGTTTCATGGGGATAAAATACATGGTAGTCAGTCTCCAGGGGAGAAATAATCATCACAGAAGAGCATGAAATAACAAAGTTGGTCAGTTCATGGCTGTTGGGACACATAGCAGAGGTACAGCATCATAGAGGAAAGGATGAGAAACTAGACACAGACTTCAAGGCCATGCCTCTATTACCCACACAGACACATCTACAAATCTGCTCCACCAATCAGCTGGGAAAATCCAAAGACAATTAAATTGACACACCACTCTAACTGCAATACACACACACACACACAAACTATAAAATCTTATAAATGGGTGCAGTAAAAATATTACTGAATACTTCACGTTTTTCTTGATGAAACCTCTCAGCAAAGTAACTGCACAAATTACGCCTTAATCTAACAAGGATAACAAGAAAAGACCTACTGATATCATCATCCTAAGATTGGAAAAATACAAAATACTGTTTTTCACTATTTCTCACTACTGTTCTAGAAGTCCTAGCTCACACAACATGAAAAATAAACAAAAAGCATACATATTAAAAGAAAGTTTCTTTGTTTAGAGTCAATGTGATTTTCTGTCTAAAAATAATATATAAGAAAGTTTCTAGAAGTAATATGTGAATTTAACAAGAATGCAGGGTGCAATGTCAATATACAAAACACCATCAGTTCCTCTATAGCTGCACAGAAACACTGGAATAATTAAATATTAAAACACTAAATGAATATAAATTAATATTTATCATAACACCACCAAACAAAATGAAATACATAAGTTTAAATCTACAAAATATGTGCATAATTTGCATGCTTAATATTGCAACATACCCATAAAAGAAATGAAAGATTTTTCCAAAGAAATGGTGATGTATCTCAGATTCATGATTTAGAAGGTTCAACATCAGTAATATATGAATTTTTTCTTATTTGAGAATATAGTAAATGCAATTCTGTTAAAAAGCCCTCCAGTATTTTTTGTAATTATCAACAAGCTGATTCTAAAATTTATTTTGAAAGGCAAAGAAACTACAGTAGCCAAAGTAATTCTGAAAAAAGAAAAGAAAAATGTGAAAGGATTCATCACATCCAATTATAACACTTAATACAAGGACTCTGCAGTCATAAAGAGTGTGATGGGAAAAGATTAGAAATATCTATCAAGAGAAAACAATACATACTTCTGAAACAGAATCATAAAAATATCATCACTTTATTGAGCACTAATAGAGATGCAAAAGCAATGCAGTAAAAGACATTTTAATTTAAAAGATTAATAATCATCTTTTCAACAAATTATCCTGCAACAATAAGACACAGTCTACAGAAAATAAAAACTCTCTATACATCCCACACTTCATACAAATTACCTAAAAATGTATCAAATGAAACACAAAACTGCATCAAACTTTTAAATATAACCATTTTACAAAATATTGTCTTTTAACATCATTATGTATATTTTAAATATATACAATGAAATTTATTTTTTTAAAGAATAGAAAGAAACAGGATTTCTACGTGAAAATATGAGAGACAACCTGTGACCTTGTGTGTGATGATGAGTTTTTAGATACATCAATGAGAAAAGCGTGGTCTGTAAAAAAAAGCAATTGGATTTTATTAAAACTAAAACAATGAAAATTGTTCTGTGAAGGACACTTTTAAGAGAAAGAAAGACAATCTACAATGGGGAAGAACATTTACAAAATGGGTATTTGAAGAACACTGGTAACATAATATATGAGGAAATCAAAAAACTCAAAAAAGTCAAACAACTCAATATTATGTACAAAGATAATACCGTGCGCGTCCCCTAAGAGGACTGAAGTAATGGTTGAAAGGTACACGAACAGCTGCTCAGCATCATTAGCCATAAGCAATGCCAATTACACTGCGTGAGGTAACACCTGTCAGAATAGCTAAAATTATAAAGACTGGTCATAATTTGGTAGGATGGGCAGCACATGTCTATTTCTAAGATTTCAATATGAATGTTAGAAGAAATTATTTGTGATAGAAACTGGAAATAGTCCTCCTATCTATCAACAGGTAAACATTAACAGATAAATCTTAATGCATCTATAGAAAGGGATGATAAGTAATAAAAGACGTGAACTATTGATACACACCACAGGGATGGCTCTCAAAATCATTATTTTGCTATTTAAGAGCCAGGTGTATATGTGGTTTGTTATTCTATTTATATAACATTCTAAAAAATACAATCTAATACAACCCACAATGGTTTCAGGGATGTTTGAGGAGGAGGAGAGAGAAAGAGGGGTTGGCAGTAGGAAAGGGTGGGAGGAACTATTTTCTGACTCTGAATGTGTTCATACTCTTGAATGTGCTGATAGTTGCAAACATATATAAATATTAAAACTGGTAAACTCATGCAGTGTATTTTGTGTTGTCTATTATATCTTAATGATGCCTCCACTTAGCTATTAAAAGAAACTGTGGTAATTCCAAACTTGTGTGTTTGTTCAGCAAGATTAAATATAAAACAAAGTGCCGTGTCTCCACCCCCCCAAATCACTGAGATTTGGATGTTGACAGGCCCTTGAATGTAGATTCAACTCCTAACCAGCACTACTTTGCAAATCTTTGATTTCTTCTTCTTATTGTTCTCCTTTTGTAACACTAGAAGCCCTGGCAAAAGCAGCCATCCCTTGCCACCAGTCAAGCTCTGTCTTTAGTATGTAATTAAGGATGAAATGAGAGAATCATCTGATTCCTCACCTCCATCAATTATTTTTGTTTCAAACCCTGCAATAGGTAACGTGCTTTAGAAGAAGTGGCTGTTAGTTGAATCACATAAATACTGAACAATTCACACCTATTTTCTGTAATCACTGTCTGTAGTTGGCTCACAGCCTGCCCTGTGCGGAATATTAGAGGAAAAAGATTGCTATGCAGCGCGGGCAGCAGAGAGCATTGGAAAGGGCTTTGCACACTCCTCCACGGGGCTAAAGCACGCAGGAAGAAATCACGGCAGCTTGATCATCACCAATATTTGTTGGGCACTAAACACACCAGGCACTGGGCTAAGCATTTCAATTATACACTGTTTCACGACCTCCATTTCTGCTCTCCGAGCTATTGCTTAGTGAGCATTATTCTGCGACAATTTAAGACCTATGACTAAGACAACGAAGATCACAGAGCTTGGACAGGAGGCAATCTCCTTCCAAACTCACACTGGTTTTGATTTTTAAATGGATGACTGAACTGACATCTGGACTGACCCCTGATGACAGTACTTCCTCCTCTATTACAGCCTGACTATTCTTCCCCACTTCTTTTCCTCCAAATGTCAGTCCTAGAGGAAAACCAGCAAGAGTGAGAAAGGAAGAAACAAATGCTGAGTATAATCCACATGTGCCCTACATGAACCTTTATCATTAGCGCGAATTCTGTGCCTACCATTAGCATGAATTCAGAACACAATACTGTTCAGTGGAGTTTCTGGGTTGTGTATTTCTCTAATCCTACTGTTTTTACACTGTTCATTCTTCACTTAAAACTGTGAATGTGCAACACTATTTAAGGTAATGAAGAAACACATCTGTGATAAATGTGGTGCTCAGAAATACACATGCAGCACATGCTGTCATGGATAACCAACCGGCACTGGGGCAGATACCCCGGACGGGTCTGTATGTGGGAATGCAGAAGTGAGCAAGAATAAGTGTACCATGACAGAGGCAGTTAAATGGTCCCACTGAAATATCAAATCGCTTGTTGGGAACCTGCCACCAGGATAAATTTGACCCCCCACACACATACACACACATATTATATATATGATACTTTGCCCCGTGGAAACGCAGTAACTCCCTTCTCTACTCTGGCTGTCCAACACCTTCGAGTTCTGTGCTCTGCTGCTGTGGAGTCACTGCTCAGTACGGCCCCTTTTGTAACCTTAGCAGGAGTCACACCATGAGTGCTCAATCACTTATAACCAGGTGCCAGCGTAGGTCACATGCCAGCAAGTTCCAAGGCTGTAGGATGACTCTCTACAGGACAAACTTTGCCCAGAAAGGATCCTGTGGGTTAACGTCTGCCTCTGCGGTAAAAATGTTTCCATTTCCTTTGGTTGTTCGTGAACTGGTGAACAGCCGAGGACAAGGTGATCGTAGTTGACTAGTGTTTTGAGAAAACAGGTTGATGGACATGTATCCTATTGTTTCCATGACACTGATATGAGCCATAGGCTGGACGTTGTGGAACCAACTGGACTGAAGAATAGATTGATGGTTTCATTCATCAAGAAGTACCATGGGGCACATTTTGGCTGCCAAGCATTGTAAAGCATTCTGTAGGAAATAAGGGTTAGAAAAAAGGCAGTGTTAACAGTGAAAAGAAAATCACCTTTGCAACTAGACTGGAGTTTTAAGCCTGACTCTATCACTAGTTAATTGTGTAACATTAGACTGCTCTGAATTTCAGTTTGGAGACTCAGAACTGCTCTAAATCTCAGTTCTCTCTTCTATCCAATAGGAATACTAACGCCAACTACAGAGGTTGTTTAAAAATTACATTAAAAATGAATAAAAATAATTTTTATGATGTTTTAATAAATGTTGATTTGAATACTTTAGACCAGTGATGGCAAACCTTTTGGAGATTTTAGTAATAACAAGCAGCCCACTATGGCATGTGTGCCATTGGTTTATCAACACTGATTTTTTTCCAGTAAAATTTTATTTACAGGCATTGTATGGAATTTCATATATTTTTCACAGGTCATGAAGTTTTATCAGTCATTTGAATTTTTTTATGATTTATACCACATAAAGTATATATAAGAACTGTGGTGACACCCCAAAGAATCTTTAAGCCTATCTGGAAAGACACTATTATGCAGAGATTATCAGAAGAATGAAACTGTGTTGGATTTCATTAGAATTAACTTTAGCAAGGGGTGGGGTATAGCTCAGTGGAATAAGTGCCTGCCTGGAAAGCATAAGGTCCTGAGTTTGAACCTCAGTACCACAAAACAAAAAAAAAGAGGAAATAAAATTAGAAAAAAAGAATTAAATTTAGCTAATATTCATAAGCTACCACTTCTATATTTTAAAAGTTTGCCTTAGTTTTTAATCAGTCTTTATTTTATCCATGAGCTCTAACCAACTGCTTAGTTTACAAAGTATTTAACATATTTATTATCCCAGAGTGAGATTTCAAGATACATTTTTAATTTGGTTATCATTACACAAGACATCTTTGCTGAAGTATGTGAATCCAGCAATTAGTCCTTTAGGAAACATTCACATTTCCTACATCTTTTTATTATTCATATAATCTCTTTTGGCAATATTTTAGATGGCTATTTACACTGCAGAAATGTATTATATCTTTCAAATCTTCTAGTTTTACAATGCAAATTATCCTTCAGATTATGTTGCTTGGTTCATGATTAAAATCATATGTAACATTTAGTGGATTGGAAAATAATAATTTATGTGGTGCTTGGGGATATTTTCTAAAGTATTTATTTATTTATTTATTTTTGCTACTAGGAATTGAACTCAGGACCTTGTACTTGCCAGGCAGGCACTTATGCCACTCAACTATATTCCTAGCCCTAGCATTTTATTTTAAATAAATGCAGATGCACCAGAATTTGCAAAGAATGTTAGAAAGTTCCTTCAGACTCTTTGCCCAGTTTCTTAGGATTCTTAATCCAAATTTTCCTACTTCACAGAACATTGCATAGCTATCATGACATATCAAATACCAGAAAATTGACACTGTTTGGATAATCGATTGATATTATTCAGATTTCAAGTTTTGCATCCAATTCCCCCCTCCCGTGTGTGTGTAGGACTCTATGCAATTTTATCAAATGTATAGCTACACATAAATATCACCACAATAGAGTCACAATTTCTACCTGTACCAAACTGTTGTTCTGTGGTCATGCCAACCTCCTGTCCCCATTCCTAACACCTGGCAAATGATACCATGTTTTCCACCTCTGTAATTTTTCAGTTTCACTAATGGTACATAAATGAATAAAAGCATATGTAACTGCCTGAAATGAACTTTTAAAAATTCAGTATAATTGCCTGGAGAGTCATCCAGATTGTTGAATATGTCAATAGTGTGTTACTTGTCAGCTCTGTGTAATAGTCTGTGACATGGATGCACCCCAATTTAAGCCACCACCCATTTGAAGGATACTGAACTTGTTTCTAGTTTGAGCCATTATGAATAAATTTTCCATGAACACAAATACAAGCTGATGTGTGAATGTAAGTTTTAATTTCATGGGGTAAATGCCCTTGAGTAAAATTGCTGAGATAGTTTCTTCTGGTAAGTGCATGTTTTGTTTTATAAAACACAGTCCTAATATTTTCTAGAATTACTGTAGGATTTCTCATTTGCATCAGTAATGTCTGAATGATCTAGTTTCTTTAAACTGTTGCAGTGCTTGGTGGCATTGTGAGTTTCTAATATATAGCAATATCTCCTTGTGGTTTAATTTGCATGTCCCTGATGGCTAATAATGCTGAGCACCTTTTCATAGGCTTGCATGTCATCTGCATGTCCTCCTTGGTAAAATGTCTATTTATACCTTCTGCTTATTTTCTAATTGAATTGGTTTTCCTGGCCATTTATTTTAAAAGTTTTTACATTCTAGATACAAAGTCTTTGTTAGGCAGGTGGTTTGAAAATTACTGCTTTGATTATCCAGACCCCTGAGGGCTTCAACTGCTTGTCAGTGAGGTGCCTGGGGTGCCTGCCTATGTACTGTCTTTGAGGATGGGTGCTTTTCCACCTAGTGCCATAGTAATTTGTGTGCACCCATGTTTGTTACAGCATAATTTGAAGCAGCCATGTCTCTTCCCAATGTGAGATCCTGAGGGAGTAAATAAACCAAAAAGTACAGTTATTATCAGAGGGAAGATGACTGCTTGGGTGGGGGAACAACGGAGATGAGGGTGGAGAAAACTGATTGATCAGCCGTACATGCCTTTATTTGTATAACTGAGTAACCAGCTTCAAGATAACATTATGTAATACAGCAGCCATTGTTAATTCCCTACTATCTTCTCTGTAATGATGTATTTCCTTTATTGCTTTTGAGTTATTCTGGTCTATGTCTGTTTGGTTGTTAATATGTTTCCATTCTTTTGTCTTTAAAATTAAAAAAAAGAAAATTACTGCTTTGAGTTTGTACTTTGTCTCTTTATCCTATTTAGAGTTTCATGAAACAAAAGTTTTCACTTTTGATACTCTCCAATTTGTTTCATGTTTCCCCAATCCTTGAGTGTCCCCCCTTTAAAATAAAACCTTTGAAAGGTTTTTGGTGTCACACATAAAAACTCTGGTTAACCCTCAAGCCTGAACAATGTCTATATGTTTGTTTTCTATATGAGCCTTAGTTTTATATTATGCAATTAGATCATAATACAATTTGAGTTAATTTTATTTTAAGATATATTTAGAAAGTGATGGTAAAATATTTCTGCATCATTTACAGAAAAAGCTGTCCTTTCTCTGTTGGGTTACTTTTGTATCTTTGGCAAAACATTCATTAGGTATAATTGTGTGGATCTATTTCCGGATCTTCTGTTCTGTTCTATCTATTTATGGGTTTCTCACTCTGCAGTGCCACCGTCTCTTCATTCCTGTAGCTACTCAGTAACACTGAACACAGGATAGAACCATTTATTCTAGTTTATTCTTTTTCCAAAAATAGCACTTTCAGTTATTTAGATTTTTTTAGACATAAACCCTTTAACTTTTGGTATAACTTTTAATATGGAGTTATATCTAAAAAAATTCTTGCTGGAATTTTGATAAAAATTATGTAAGTCTATAGACTGACTTGAAGACAATCAACAGCTTTTTTACAGTGAGTCTTCCAGTCAATGAATTTTTAAAACTTTTATTTTTTTGTTTTAGAGTAGTAAATGAAGAAAATAAAAATAGAACAATATCAGTATACCAACATCACAAACATAAACAAAACAAAGCAAGAACATTAGAAGTGACACAGGGTTTCAAGACAAAATGACAGGAATTAACAGTGGTTGTTATATCACATATTGTTATCTTCAACTACATTGCTCAGATTACCAGATGCAAACCATTAAAGAGAATAAAACATAATTATTGGATAAAACATTAGAGATAATACAGAGTTTCACTAGACAAGATGGTAGGAATTCATTTGGGCAGCTAGAAAGAGCATTTGTTAGTAGAAAATCAGAGTCTGAGCATTTATTTCACCTAGGTCAGGTAAACTCAAATACCATGTACACCAAAACAGAAGAATTCAGGCAAAGCTAAATAAATCACTAAAGACCAAACGTAGGCTACCCGACAGTATAAGGCCACTGCAGCAGCAAATCTGGGAGCATTAGTAGTGACCTATGGACACGTCCTCCATGGGCCTCACCATACATTCAAGGAGAAAACACCAGAGAGTTCTGAGAAAGCTGCCTTCCTGCAGGGAAGATAGCAGCATGGTTGAAGTACTTCCCAGACCAGTTTCTTCCATCTTGCCTATGGAACACAGGCCTTCATCTGTGGGGAAAGGGCAACCGAAAGTGTAATATTAGCACACTGGAGCTGAGAGAAGCAAAGCAGAGTGGTCCAAAGTGAAGAGAGAGAGGAGAGGAGAGGAGATGAGGGGGAGGGGAGGGGAGGGGAGCGGAGCAAAGAAAAGAAAAGAAAAGAAAAGAAAAGAAAAAAGAAAAAGTTTCATATGTAGGCGTGGGGAAGGGGTACACACAAGGCCCAGACTAAAGCTCCAGGAAATCAGGAACAACTATGAAGGCAAAACTTCTGAAATGGGCACTTCCAACTGAGGATGAGAGAGGTAACCAGAGGACTCCACACTCTTCTACCAGATGGCTAACAGATGCCAAGTATGAGTACCAATGGGACACAGGTGGAACAACAGCAATGGAAATTTTCCTTCTAGGAGAAACTCCAAGGAGAAGAACTAAAGTTTAAGCACAAATTATAAAAATAATCTCTTACAAACCAATCCACAATTTATGTACAAAATGATACGAGAAAAATTTGAAGTCTTTGGTAGCACAGCAACAAAGAAACCCATCAAATTCAACCTAATTCCTGTCTAGACTAACATAAGCCTTTGCACTAAAATGTCATCAGATGGCATAGTGACCAGCAGTCCTTTCTGAGCTCTTGCAATCCCGTTTGAAGATTCAGATGGTAACAGTAATGAATGTAGAAATTCAACATTTATTTAACATAAAAATACAGAAAGGAGAAAGAAGAAAAGTGTTTATGAAGAAGAAATACTCTCTAGAGAAAAGAATATATGCCCTGCATGCCAGATGGGCCACTGTAACAGTAAGAGGGCAGTGGCAGCAAAGTTAATGGTCATCAGCTTTTATATCTTCTTTTGAAGTCAGATCCTGATCTTTTGGAAGCTCATGCATCCAAGCCATGATTTTACAGCTTTTTGTGATTGACAGGTCATGCCATATTGTCTAGCCACTTTGCCATGCCCTAATCTCCTGCCTAACAGAAGACACAGGCTCAGATGGAGGTAGAAAGATTATATATACAACAGAGTACTCAGCCATGAAGAAGAATTTAAGTCATTTTTAGAGAAATTGATGCGTCTTGAGACTATAATGCTAAGTAATTCAAACAGAAGGTTAAATATCACATGATTTCTCTCACATGAGAAACTCAAAATATAAACAAAGAAAAAATAACAGTGAGGTTTGGAAATGGGGAGGTGATCAAGGGATGGGGGAGAAGGAAGGGAGCAGAGAGGATAAGGAGAAATAAAAACGATTAAGATGCAGTCTTGGTTACTTTCCTCTTTGCTGGTATAAATATTCAATGCCCACAACTTAAAGGAGGAAAGGTTAATTCGGTTCAAAGTTTGTAGAGGTTTTAGTCCGTAGTTGGCTGTCTCCAAGGAAAGATGGCACAACAGATGAGCACCGCAGAGGACAGCTGCTCATGGCACGGCATGCAGGAAGCAGGGGAAGGATGAGCCAGTATTCAAAACAGACTCTTCCAGGAAACACCCACAGTGACCTCCCTCTTTTAATCCTTCCTCAAAACTGCAAGTAAGATATTCTGCCCCATAATCCATCACCATGCCAAAGCCTTGCCTATGAGGGTTATATTTAGGGTTAAGACAAGAGTTCAGGTACTGGGGCTGGGAATATAGCTCAGTGGAATAAGCGCTTGCCTAGCAAGCGCAGGGTCCTGAGTTCGATCCCCAGTACCGCAAAAAAAAAAAAAAAAAAAAAAAAAAAAAAAAAAAAAAAAAAAAAAAAAAAAAAAAAAAAAAAAAGATTAAAAAAGAGTTCAGGTACTTTCAGAGATGTGATGTGTATAGGTACCAGTTTCCCAAGATGAATGTAATTATCATCTTCTGTATTGCAAACATATAACAATATAAAAAGAGTGCCTACATCCTCATCTATTGCACTACGGAAGAGGCTCAGCTTCCAAAAAAAGCACAAGGCTCAGAAAGGGAAAGTAAACACACCACAAGGAGTCAAGGCAATTTTAATAACAGGCCTGAGATACGATAAAGGTATTAGATCTATCAAATAGAGGGTTTTAAACAACCATCACTGGTATCTTGAAGGTTCTCATGAGAAAAGCGAACAACAGGTAATATCAGGTGGACGACATTAACACAGTGATGATAACCGTGAGAATCCAATGGAATGACTGTAAATAAAGGACTGTAACTGATAAAATATACTTTTAAAGGCTTGTCCATAGGACCAAGGAAAGAATCAGTGATACAGAACGTAGGCCAACAGCAACCACTCAGAGTGAAATAAAGAGAGGAAAAAGAGATAAAAAGAGAACAGCACAGCCAAAACTGTAGAACAGGATCAAAACGTAAAACACTCAAACCGAATCTCACAAAGTGTGGGGAGAGAGAGATAGATCACAGTATACATCTGAACACATATTCAGTCAAACTTTGTCCAAAATTTATGACACATGTGAAAGCAAGATCCAAGAAACTTAGATAATGTCCAATACAGACAAATATTCAAAGTCATGAAATGGTCAAAGACAGAAAACACTTGTATGTTCAACATTTCACACAGAGAAACAAGAATAAGGGTCATAGGGCATTATGGTCTGAAACCATGCCCTCAAGAGGTCAGTAAAGTGTTTCCTCATAGTGCTAAAAGAACATAATCTGGTAACCTGAAATTGTAGGCCAGTGAAGATATGTTTCAAAACTCAAAGAGAAACGAAAGCCTTCCTCAGCAATACAAAGACTAAAAGATATATTGATGATTGATCTTCTATCAGAAAAGTTAATTTCTTCAGGCAAAAGAACTAGGATCCGAAACTTTGATCAGTCAGATGGATATGGATCTTCAAAAAACATAAAGAATATTTGGAAATGGAACAAGTGGACAAAAATAAAGATCATTTTAATGTAAAATTTCTCTAAAATTATCTAAAATAAATTTATTTTTTGAGACAAGTTCTTGCTCTGTAGTTCAGTTTGGCTTTGACCTTACTATGCAGCCCAGGATGGCCTTGAACTCTTGGAAATCTGCCTGCCTCAGCCTCTTGTGTGTTGAAATTATAAATAAGCACCACCATACCTGGGTGAAATACCTGAAATAAATTTTAACAATGTATTCTGTAGGTTTTATATATATATATATATATATATATATATATAACACAAAAATAGAAGCAAGGATAAAATGATTGTTCAAGGATAAAAGTGCACAAATTCCAATATACTGTTGAAAATTTTTGACACTCTCAGTCAAAGAATATAATATTATTTGAAGAGTCACATTAACTTAAAAAATATTGTAAAACCTAAGGTAACTACTAAACACGTTCAGAAAGAGGTAGTACTAAGTTCTTAGAGGACATAAGGTAGAACCATAAAAAGTGCTGAGTTATCCTAAGACAGAAAAGAGAGGGAAAATGACAGATAGGACAGGTAGAGAACAATAAAACAACTAGCAATATGGTCTGTTTTAATCCAAACACATCACAATAATTATTTAAAATGTAGATGGCCTAAATACACAAATTATAATAAAAATCTTGTCAGATTGGATAGAAAAAGTAAGACTCAACCACGTGCATCCGCTAAGAAATCTACAAAGGCATAATTAGGTTAAAAGTGAAAGGTTGGAGAAAAACATTCCCTACAAATACTAACAAAAAACAAGTTGAAATGTCCACAACAGACTCACCAAAGTTTAAAGCTTGGACATTGGTTGAGGTGGGGGCGCTGGAAGACAGTGCAATTGCATAATTAGGAAAGTCATCTTCTGGTGGTCTCCATGACTGATTCAGCTGAACTACTTGGCTAAGTGGTCCACTTTTTCTTCACTGCTTGGTAAGAGAGAAAGAACTTTCCAGTGCAAGGCACACCTTTAAAAATGTTTTTTGATCTAGCTGTACAATAAACCTGGCAGAATGTCATCAAAGGGTCACCCTGTGAGAAATCCCTGGGTGTGTAACACAAAGAGCTAATACAGTACAGATGATACCCACTTCTAGTCTATGGGAATCCACTCAAACTCAGCTGTGGAATCTTCCTTCTCCCTAAAGGATGGTTATGATTTCCCAGGGGCTTCAAATCTACAGGTGCTGTACAGTTACATTCTACCCAGGTAAATGACCTCAAGTCCACATTTTGCATACCACGCAGTCTACTGCCTCTCAACAGCACTGCTGTAAGGCTCTTGCATTGTGGTTGAGAGTGTGGGGATGAGGGAAGTTTCACCTCATGGCCCGGGGGCATAGAACAGGAACTATAGAAGCCTGACCACAATATGCCTCACTGTGAGCATATGAGGAGATCGGGGAGGAGGAGTGGGATTACTAATTCTCTGCTTGCTTCTCTTTGTTTATATGAGTCTCCATTTCTTCAATAAAACCTATCCTGAGCCCACAGCCTCTTATGTTGAGCAAGACCTTCTGAACCACAGTGCATGATGGATGAGAACCACAAACAAACTGTCTTAGCATGGAAGCCAGTAGCTAAATTCTCTAGAATTTACTCAACTCTTGCTTATGGTAGAGTAATGTGAATGGGACACCCGGCATCAATACCTAACAAACTTCAAGAACACTTAAGGGTACAGCACAAATACACCACACGACATTGGCTGCACTCGCTAGTCCAACTTCACCTTACAATGGGACTGAGAGACATGGGCTCTTACATTGTCTAGATACCAGGTAAGAAAAAAGAGCCCTCTAGAAACGTGAACAGCAAAATAATTTAATGAATTCAATCTAATTTATATATAATTGAGTTCTTTTCAGAATCAAAGATGTCTTTGATCAAAAATATTATAGCACGTCCATATAAGAAAAGTGTCCTTAAAGAGCAGCAGGAGTATATATAAGGAATTAGGCTTAGAAATTTCAGATTTGCGTTGGTGTCATAGCCTAAGAACTATAGGTAGAGCTCATATGCACTGCTAGAGAACATGGTGTGAACATCCACTTTAAATCAGTTTTTGCAAAGGCTTTCCTCAGCAACAACTGATAGTGTAGTTGCCTTAGGAAGGGCAGCTCGTCAGGCTGAGAAGAGCTTACTTTTTTTTTTTTTTTTTTTTTTTGCGGTACTGGGGATCAAACTCAGGACCCTGCACTTGCTAGGCAAGCGCTTATTCCACTGAGCTATATCCCCAGCCCCGAGAAGAGCTTACTACAAAGGGTCAAATTTAGTTATGATATCATCACTGTTATTTCCATTAACCAATTTTATATCTCTAAAGCTGCTATTAACTCATAAAAGTTCTAAAATCAGTATCATGTCTCCAACTATGTAAACATAGAATAAGTCTGCCACAGTGGGTAAGAGGAGAAAAATCAAAACAAAAAACAAGCAGATTTCCTGCCTGTGAATTCCAGTAAGTCTCTAAATCAAACATATTAATAAGTTAAATGATGAGATAAATTTGGCTAAGGGGCAGGATGAATCTATGAAGTGTTTTAAACCTTAACTAGATTAAAGGAAACATGTTATGGTCTTCACACAAGCAGGTCGATGATAGAATTTCAGGTTGAGAGCAATGTCAGAGTTGAAAGCAGACACTGAGGATTTGGATGCTGCTCGTGTTTGAGGAAGAGTGACCCCCGAAAACAATAATGGTGGTTCTGGAAAATAAGACAGGAGAGCACCAGGGATATAGCTCAGCAGCACAGTGCCTGTACGGCAAGCACAAGGTCCTGAGTTCAATCTCTGGTACCAAAAAAACAGGTAGCATGAGAAGTCAGACTCCCCTGGCTTCATGGAAGACTGCAGCAGCAATGTTTAAAAAATGCAGCAAGCACTTGAGACGTGGTGCTATTTATCCAAACAGGCGTTCTGGCTCAAATCACAGCTTGCTTGAGGGGCAATGACTAGAGAACCAGAGACATCTGCTCCAGAGTGTTAGGAATGTGCTTTAATGAATAATGAGACCAAGAGTTCTCAATATCTGTATGTAAATGTTCCAGCATAGGAAAGGTTTTCCAGACAGAAGTTGACTGCTTTAAGAAATGGTCAAGCACATATTTATAATATAACCTGCAGCAATGCCATCATTCTATAGTCTAAACTTGTTGTTATGGACTGCATGTTTCCCAAAATTTAGAGTCAGAATCCCAAACGTCAATGTTGCGGTTCAAGGAGATAGGGGCATTTGAAGGGTAATTAGGTCATGAACGCAGTTTTTAAGAATGGGACTAGCACACTTATAAAAGGAACTCCAAAAATCCATGAAGCACATAGGTGTAGAGGGACCTTATTGCAATCTGATGAAAGCCATTTATGGCAAAGCAATGACCAGTATTACATGAAATGAGGAAAAACTGCAAGTTTCCCTCTAAAATTAGGAACAAGACAAGGATATCCACTATCATGGCTATGTTCAATATAATACTCAAACTACTAGAAAGAGCAATCAGGCAAGATAGAGAAATAAAAGGGATACATCTGGGAAAGGAAGAAGTCAATTATCATTATTCACAGATAGTACGATTCTTCACACAGATGAACCAAAAAAATCCCATTAAAAGGCTCCTAGAATTAATAACAAAATTCAGCAATGTAGCAAGATACAAAATCCACACACAAAAGTCAGTAGCATTCCTGTACACCAATAATGAGCTTACTGAGGAGAAAATTAAGAAAAGCAATACCATTCACAATAATATCATGAAAAATTAAATATTGATGAATTAACTGATCAAGGAAGTGAAATATACTCACAAGGAAATCTCCATTGCTCTGGAAAAGAAGAGCAAAGAAGGCACCAGAAAATGCAAAGCTATCCTCTGCTTCTGAACAGTAGAACCAATACTGTGAAAATGATCATGCTTCTAAAACTGATACATAGTTTGAGTGTAATCCCAATGAAAATACCTACAGTACTCATCATAGAAATAGAGAAAAGAACCCTGAAATCCGTATGAAACCAGAGGAGACACAGAACAGCAAAAGCAATTGTGGGAAAGAACAGAAACAGGAGGCATGATAATAACTGACTACAAGATATACTACAAAACTACCGTGATTAAAACCAACACAGCACTGGCACAAAAACAGGTTAATCAGGGGAACAGAACTGAAGATGCAGAAACATCCCCAGACACATCCAGCCACCTAATTTTTGACAACAGAACTAAAAACATACCCTGGAGGAAAGTTAGCCTCTTTAGCAAATATTAAAGCAGAAACACTTAACCTACTGAAAGAAAAATAGGTAGAACTCTTGAAGTAATAGGTGTAGGCAAGAACTTTCTAAACAGAACTCCAGTTGCATAAGAAATAACAGCAAGAGTCAACACGTGCGATCAAATTTTAGAGCTTCTACACAGCAAAGGAAATAACTGACACAGTGAAGAACCTACCTACCAAATGGGGAAAAAATTGCCAGCTACATCTCGGACAGAGGACTAATAACTAGAATATATAAAGGAGTCAAAAGCATTACACCTTCCCTCAATAAAAGACTCAATCAACAAAACAGAAGTCTGAAATTAATAGACACTTTTCAGAAGAAGAAATACAAATGGTCAACGAGTACTCAAGAAACGCAAATTAAAACAACACAGACTACATTTCATTTCAGAAAGCACAGCAATCATCAAGCAATTTAATTATAAATGTTGATAAAGCTGTGGTGAAAAGCCATCTTCTTACCTTGCTGGTGGGAGTGTATACTGGTACAATCACCATGGAAATCAGTATGAAGATTTCTCCAAAGCTAAAAATAGAATTTGGAAGATTTCTCAAAAACTGAAAATAGAATTTCCACGTGACTCAGCTATTTCTCTTCTGGCTATCCTTCAAAAAGAGAGAAATACCTCACAGTACAGCAGTACATGCAAACCAATATTCACAGCAGCACCACTCATAACAGCTCCGTCCTGGGAGCAGCCTATGTGCCCACCAACAGATGACAGAATAAAGGAAGTGCGGTATCTGTAAAGAAGAGAATGTTAATTCAGCCAGAAAGCAGGCTACATGGGAGCTAGTCGCAGGAAAAGTTTGCGCCTTGCAAACGTAAGTCAGATGTTCAAGTTTATTTTAAAGAGAATAAAAGATAACAAAATAACAACAGCAACAGAGACGAAAGCAGAGCAAAGCGAAAGGAAAAATGATACCAAATGATGTCAAGACAAAGTGATAGGAATTAACAGTGGTTGTCATATGACACATTGCTACCTTCAATGAAGCTGTAACTTTAAATACCGTATGGTTTCTCTCATATGAGAAATCCAAAAGTACACACGGGTAAAAAGTAAGACAAAAGATTGAGAAGGGAGCGGGGACCCGGATCTTTCACAAATTGGAAGCGGGTGTAGTGGCATGGGAAGAGTTCCGATGTGTCCCGTATGTACCATCTACCCATGATGAATATGTGATCATTACGTGTCCCACAGATGAACAGAAATGTTTGCAGTGTGGGAGGGGACCTAGAGCTAGAGGGAGGGAGGAGAGTAAGGTCGGGAAATGGACTGAAAACGCTCAGGTTATGTTAGGTACACGTACCTACTCCCTACGATGAATGTAAACATGAACTGCAAACATGTATTAATTTTAAAAGTTTTAAAAAGGCACTCCTGAGAGCTCTCTCTGACTTTCTTCCCTCATTGTGAACATACAGCAAGAATCGGGCAGTTTGCAATTTAGAACCAGAAACTTACACGCCAGCACCCTCATCTCTCTAGCTTGACATCCGTTTCTGTGGTTAATAGACCCCTGTTATGAGACTTTTTATAATAGCCCAAATTGACTAAGACATTAAATCAAGTTTAAAGTAAGAATATTTTATGACATCTGGGACTACACTCAAACTGAGGGTATGTTTCAGTGGTAGAGAACTTGCCTAGCCTGGGCACAGTCCTGGATTCCACCCTTGTATCACACAGATGTGCAAAAGGAATAGGTCGCTCATATGTATGATAGATTTTCTGAACTAGGTTCTTGATCTGAAGACACTGTGCTGTGAGAACACTACATCTCTGGCTTTGCCAGGCATGGTGATGCACACTTGTAATCCCAGCACTCGGGAGGCTGAGACAGGAGGATTGTCGTGAGTTTGAGACCAGCCTGGGCTACAGGGTGAGCTCAAGGCCAGCCTGAAATGCATAGTGAAACCCTGTCTCAAAAAGACAAAACAGGGACTGGGGATATAGCTCTGAGGCATAGTGCCTGCCTGTGTGAGGTTGTGAGTTCAATTCCTGATACAAAAAAAAAAAAGACAAAAAAATCAATCAGTCAATCAATCAATCTCTGGCCTTTTCAAGGGAGCAGGGGATCTGCAGAGGAGGTGATTTGTTCCAACTATCTGAAGCTTTCATCCTGGACTCTCATCTCTCCTCCCCAGCTCTGTGCTTCTGGAAGCCACATTCTACTCACTAAGCATGACTATTTTTTCACACCAACTGCCCAGCATGTTAAATAGAACTTATCACCGAGGACGATACATTTCAAAATCACTAAGTACATTTCTAAAGTTTTCATCACAAAAATATTAAGTATTTGAGGTGCTGAATATGTTAATGGAATCATTCCAAGTTCTACTGAAAAATCATAGACCCGCCTCGTCCCCCATAGATATTACGACTAAAATTTATTAGTATATAATAAATGAGGGGGACAAGAAACTACAGAGGCTGAGTTTGCAGAACTGAAAATTTGTAGGTGGAGGAAACCTAATAAAATGAAACCGCAGAAATACACTCGTGTGTCTGCCAGTGATATAGTTAGAACAGAGAAAAGCTCAGCAGGGCTTGCAAAGTGGCACCCTGGCCACGTCATGTAGCTCTCAAGAGTGAGGGGCGTGCAGTGCATGCTGCTGTCAACTCCTGATGCTACATTAAGGATGCACTTGCATCGTCCCAGGGCATCCCATTGCCTAAACTCACCTGCTACCTTCTATCACTCTACAATGGAGTACTACTCAGCTAAAAAAAGGGGGTAAACTCGAGGCTTTTATACATAAATGGATGCAACTTGAGACCATACTCATAAGTGAAATAAATCAGTCTCACATATATAAACATAGTTTTGTTTCCCTAGTGTAAGACGCTGAACCAGTGAGATCCAAAATGCACAATAGATATTGGGAAATGGGAAGAAACTATTCAAAAGGAAAGAGAAACTGGGATGAGGGAAAGAAGAAAAGAAGGAGGGAAAAAGGTAAAGAAAAAACTATATATATATATGTGTGTGTGTGTGTGTGTGTGTGTGTGTGGTAGTTAAGATATCTCTACTGCTGATTTCTATTCATTGAAAAGAAAGTTTTGTACTTATATCATTTGATCAATTTTTCATACCTATGTTTCTTGTAATCTGAGCAACTACTGTGAGGATAACAACAAGCAATATTCTAACCACTGCTGCTCTCCTACGATCTTGTTTTGAAATTTTCTGTCATTGTTTTTAGTGCTTCTTCTCTTTAAAATAATAAAAAAAAAAAAAAAAGAAAAGGTGGGGAGTCCACTCACCTTTGCTGTTCTCCTCTTCATGCATTGCTGGCACAGGGCCCGCCCCAGGAGAGACATTCAGCTATTTGCTGGAGACATTGGAGGAGCTCACAAAGGTGTGTTTGCCAAACGAGATCCTCTCTCCCATCCTCACCAGTCTTGCTGGGATGTGCAAAGGTAAGGGAGGCAGCAAGGCCGGCCGTGGGGGCCCATGCCTGTAATCCCAGCATTCAGGAGGCTGAGGCAGGAAGGTTGTTGTGAGTTCAAGACCAGCCTGGGCTACATAGTGAGCTCAAGGCCAACCTGATATATAGTAAAACCCTGTCTCAAAAAGACAAAAGAAAGAGGCTTCAAGGTGGAGCAGAGAGACGACCTTCCCTTCACTTAGGAGAGCCAGTTCCAGCAGCCACACTTGTAGCGGTGTCTCCTACGAATTTTTTATTTCCTCTGAAGTAGAAATTTTCCTCCAGAAATACCTGAGGTATAAACAATAATTATAAAAATTAAGGAAAAACCAGCAATGCATTGTAAGTAAGTGCAAAACATAGTGCAAAATTATATTATGCTGTGTATGTATATGAACATCAGATCAAGGTATCAAAACAATATATTCAATGAAAAAATATTGCTATTGTGATGTTTCATTTCTGGAGATGTTGCGACATTTGAACAACAAACAAAACATTTAAAAATAGAACCAGCCTTACCTATAGCACCAAAGATGTAAGCACATATGAGGATTCTACAATCTGCTATAAATACAGAAGACAAATAGGGACGGGAAATTTAGCATAAATATTTGTTACTCTTTCAGCGATTTAAAATAAGCATAAACATCACAATAAAAGGCTGAAAAAGAAAACAGTCCCTGGTATTCTAAATGCAACTCTGAGTCGATTTCACCTTAGCAGCCTGAAATTTCCGAAACAGATGGCTGAGAGATGCTGATGGCAATCATCTGTTGTCAGCACACGAAGGGGGACTCGCACTTTGCCACTTCTAACCTAGGCGTGGGATGGAAACAAACTGCAACTTTTAAAACTGACAGCATTAGACTCTGCTCCTTAGCATATTGCGTTTGATGATAGTTCTCCCTGTCTTGACAAGAAATTTAAGTGAATTTTTCTAATTGCTAGAAATTAATCAGGAGCAACTGAATCTTTGCCCTGCCACGGTAACCTCCAGCTTACTGAGTGGCTGTTCTCCGTTTCAAAGAATTAAATCTCTCCCTTAATAAAATGATGCTGACATTGTTTCCATCTTCCCACCCCATACCACCCCTGGTCCCTCTGATCTACGCAGCCCAGGGTTTCCTTCTCCACCCAGTGACCCTGAAGTCACTCATAGGCTCGGCCTGGCAAGCTGGTGACTGAGGAATTTGCTTTCAGAAACCCATCAGCTTTTCTAAACAACAAAGAGAGTTTCAACCTTAACACTTCTGACATTTTGGCTGGATAATTCTTTGTCTGAGACAAATACAGTCCTGTATGTTGCAGGATCCTTGGGCCCTACCTTCCAGATACCTGTGGAAAAATTCCCGAGTTGTGTTAATGGAAAATGTGTCCAGACACTGCCAATTATCCCCCAGCAAAATCACCTCTAGGTAAAAATGAAGTTCCAAGCATGAAATACACACACACACACACACACACACACACACACACACACACACACACACACACACAACCATACATCTCAGATGCATATATTATGGCCTTAATAAGGTGTCTTACATAAAGTATGTGCTTATTTATATTAAAGGTATGTGTGCTCTTTTTAGTATCCCATGGCACAATATTGCATTTTTGTTTCCTTATATTTTTATGTTTGCAGTATCTAACATTTGCATTCCTTGTGTGAAGTTGGTACATGTATGTAACATACCTTAATTCCTTTCTTCATCCCTATTCCCGCCCCACCTTTTGCTGTCTCTCCATCTCTTGCTCTCCTTCCCATTGAGAAAGACTATCTCAAAACTACCTACTCTCTCTCCTTTTGATCTGCACTGATAATTTGGGATTCTCGTATAAGATAAATCATGTGATGTCTAAGCTCTGTGTCTGATGAATTTCACCTAACATTATGGCCTCAAGGTGCATCCATTTTTCAACAAATGATTCAAGTTTATCTGCACTTCGGTGGTGTTAGACTGAGCTTAGATGTGTGGCTCATTCCTTTCCAAAGAGCCTATTTACCTTCACACTGGGCCTCATGCAGTAAAAATCCAGATGATTCCATGAATATTTCCTTGAATATTTTCAAAAGCTTTATATGAGAAAGTTTGAATTTCCTTGAATTTTTTCCTTGAATATTTTCCTTGAATATTTTCAAAAGCTTTATATGAGAAATTTTGAGTCCAAACTAAGCTTTAGAATATATCTACTAGATGTTAAATTCACAGAAAACAGAGATAGTATTGTCCTCATTTTATATTTGCTTATTTGTATTATGTTCAGCATGGTGCTTTACATATAACACCTGGCAGAACATTTTGAAAGGACTTTAAAATAAAAACAAAGCAAAACCCAAAATAACCCTATGGCCTTGCAGATCCAACAGCTCGATGGCAGGATTCCCAGCCAAACACCTATTGAGAGAGGCATTTGTGTAAATAATAGGGACACTGGAAATAGATTGTTTCTTCTGAAAAAAGAGACATCAAAACAACATCCTCCAGTCAAGATCTTTGAGGATACTTCAGGGAGGAAAATCACATGTAATACCCAGTCATAGACTTAAACACTCAAAATTAGTTAACTATAACATAGACATCAACTTTATGAATTCCTGGTAGGTACAAGTGTTAGTTTTTTGTACAGTTAAATCTTGACACTTTTGCTCAATATCTTCCCAAGAGTATGCAAATAAGTAGTAAATATTTGATATAACCAGTAAATTTTCCCTATCACTCAGTCCTTGGGTCTAAGGCTTACATTGTTTTGTTTGTTTGATTTTGGTACCGGGAATTGAACATGCAACCTTGTGCTTGCCAGGCAGGCGCTGTGCTGCTGAGCTAAATCCCCTGCCAGAGGCTTATGTTCTTGATGGAAGAATATTCCTTCCTGCTTTGTGATATCACACCTGCAAGTGTAATAGAAGAGGACATATTTTACAAGGTAATCATAATATTATTGCATATTATTATGGATCTTCATATATTATCCAGAGCAGAAGGACTTTTGTGAGCTTTTGGGGAAGTCCTCTATCCTTCCTCAAGTTGCATCTACTCTGAGAACATTTTTGCCCTCTTCATTACATTGGGGTGCATGCCCCAAATAGAATTATTGGTATCACATGGTACATTCTAGCATAAAAATTTCACAGATATAGGAAAGCTAATTAGAGCAAAATCTATTAAAATCCAACACAGCTTACAAAATTGTTCCTTAAACTGTCCCAGTATTCCTTGAAGCCAGAAACAAAGAACTCATGACTGTAGTTGAAAGGCTTATAGCCACAGGGTTTCACTGGCCCTTATAATACCCCCTTCCTGCCAAGAAAGAATGAAAAGAAAATGAGGCTACGAAGATCTGACCACCATCAACAAAATTATTAACCTTCTACTCACTGTAGCACCTAACTTGCATATCTGCCCATCATCAATTCTACCAGAAGCGCCTTGCTTTACTATTGGTAGTAGATTTTGCTTAGGTATCCTGTCTGTTCCTTTATCTGCAGAGGATAACAATATGCCCACATGGTCATGTGACACTGGCCTACCCATTTCCCCTCCTATCTTTCCCAGGTCCTCCACTAAGATTTAGAATATCTAAATTTCCCTGATAATTCAGTCCTGATGCAATACGTGGTAATTCTCACACTTCATTCAGAGGAAAGAGAAGCCTGCACTAAATGAGGCTGTTTTATCAAAACTCAATGCACTACTTAAGAAGGGATTCATCTATGATGGCCCTTTTCTTTCCCAAGAACTAAAAACCTTAAAGTCCCTGACAGTCTGGGTGATTTTATGTTTCCAACCTACAACATACCAACTTTCACATCAAGGGACTGAGCTTCATGCTTTATAGGCAGCCTCATAAAAGAACTTTGTAATGTTTACTGCTTACTCACAGTGCCTCCCTTACCTACCATAATCTTCTGAAAATGTTGACAGGAGTGATGGCATGCTCAAATTAAAATCTGCCAAACTTCCAGAAGCCCTTCATCTCACTTGTCAAAGATTCTTCCACTGCCCCAAGTGACCATCAGAAACATATGAAGTTATAACCGCAAGGGACCGTGGCTTCTGCTTACCTCCTATTTACGTCATCAGTGAAAGAGAGAGTCTGAGCATAACTAGAATGCTATAGCTGAACACGTAACATGGGCACTCGAAAGATGGGACTTTCAGCACTTTGCTGTCACACATATTCACAGGGTGAGAGAACGAGGGCAGTGCCTGCCACCAGGCCAGGTCGGGGTTGTGTTTAAGAATAGAGCGAGATAGCTGTAAGAAATAGGCTTGTAGTGCCAAGGGTGTTAGGTGGCTCAGGGTTCCCGGAGGTAGATGTGATTTGATTATTTGAATAATTTCACAAGTGGAAAAGAAAATAAACCTCACTGGGCTGAGGACTAGGTAGGCTGCAGTTTGTTCTGCGGATAGGACATCTAACCAAGATGAGGAAGCCTTCCTACTATGTGAAAGTCACTCGCGGCAAGACCAGGAGAGCCTCACTTAAGTTTTTGCAGTCCTGTGAGGTTTAACAATATCAAAATAGCATGTAAAATTTTAGGACTTAAAATATATCATATGTTTAGATAATTTGTTACCGGACTACTCCCTCATATAAACATGGGAAAAGAGAAAAGTTTCAAGGGACACATGTACTAATAGTCCTATTACCTACAGATTAACCTCCCCCATCTTTGTAACTAGCTCTACACAGTCTGCAATGGAGAGAGCTCATCTGCTTGAAGACACATTAGTGAAACACTGCTCTTGGATCTTACTGCGAATACCACTGGCTTTGTTACAACAGTGCAGTGATGAAGCCCCAGAGATTCACTTTCTGCATTCATGTTTCACAGCTGAACACAGTTCAGAGTTGCACATAACTGGAATAGGACTCCAATAGAGGACCTCAATTCAGGATTCTGATGGATCCTTTAGAAGAGT
The DNA here is from genome assembly GCA_004027595.1 of Dinomys branickii. Taxonomy (NCBI): domain Eukaryota; kingdom Metazoa; phylum Chordata; class Mammalia; order Rodentia; family Dinomyidae; genus Dinomys; species Dinomys branickii. The sequence goes on from PVLD010022525.1 coordinate 26,280, forward strand.
TTGATCTTTAGAAGTAAAGACATGACCACTGCAACAAGCAGTCTTATTTAATAGACAGCATCTGCCCAAGGCATCAAATTAAAATGCTTGTTTAATCCCTGCTTTATTTTTCATCTCCTTGCTTACAATTAATTGTTCTTATATTATAGCCATACTGACACCTTTGCCCTTCCTACTTGTGATAAAAATTAAATGAGAGTGTAATCATTCCACTGTAATCCTCATGTTATTCCAAATATTAGTCACTGCCATTTTACCAGCAATTAGATATATCTTCCATCACCAGACCCCAGTTATTAATGCTGGTTTTAACAAATGAAACAATGGGGGCTGGGGATATAGCTCAGTGGAATAAGCACCTGCCTGGCAAGCACAAGGTCCTGAGTTCGATCCTCAGTACCACACACACAAAAAAAGAAACAATGTGGAATTATAGTCAAATATTTGTATTATTATGCGATTATCACAAAAGTGGAATAATCCATTTGTATCTATATGAACAAATAATCTAAAAAATCAAACTGTAACATTGTTAGTGTTTCTCCAAGAAAAAGAAAATAATCAATTATTACAACATATTGGTCAAAGCATGAGTAATTCTAATATGAATTCAACAATCTCCACAGGGTGATGAGCCAATTATTTGCCATCCAAAACAGATTAATAAAGATTTCAGAATGTAACTGTGTAACCTAGCTAGTGCAAAGGCACAGTCCTGGACTCATGCCATGAGCAAGTAGTTATTTTCTTCAATCTCCCTGGAATATCATATCCTACTCTCTCCCAGGCTGCATGGGCCTATTTGCACCTCAGATATGTTAGGATAGTTCTAAGGTTAAAAAAAATATGTTAGTGTTGATGAGGATGTGGAAAAAACATGAAACTCATACTCTGTTGCTAAAAATACATAATAAAGTAATCATTGAGGGAAAACAGTATAGAGATTTCTAAAATAAATAAATAGCATATAATCCAGCAATATCACTCTAGACATTAATCTACAAAGTAGAAATTACGACCTCGAAGTGATATTAATTCCTATGCTCATTTCAGCACTATTTACAGAAATCAAAATATAAAAAAGCTAAATAGTCATTCACGGATGAATGAATAAAGCCAATGTAGTATAAACATAGAATGGGGTACAGTGGGGGTACTGTCACATTTTCAGAAGGACAGGAATTCTGTGAATGTGACAACTTGGATGAGCCATTAGGAAATTATGCTAAGTGAAATAAACCAGTCACAGAAAGATGAATGCTGAATGTTTCTATTAATATGAGGTGTCTAAAATCATCACATTCATAGGATCAGGGCAAAGTGCTGGGCATCACAGGCTGCCGGGTAGGGGAAATGAGGCATGAACTAATAACAGGCACAAAGTTTCAGTCAAGCAAGTGTTTGCGAAACATGGCAAACCTGTTAACAGGGATCTGCAAAAAAGATAACAAGCTAGAAATCTGCTGTATGACAACAACAGCCAAAGTGCAGTCAACAACAATGTATCGCACACTTAAAAATTGGAAAGTAAAGCTCATTGTGAGTGTTCTCCACAATAAAACTGTTTTGTTTTGTTTTGTTTTGTTTTTGGTACCAAGAGTTGAGCTCACAACCCCAATCTTCCCAGGCAGGCGCTGTGCCACTGAGCTATATCCCTGGCCCAAAACTTGTTTTTGAACATCTCCCAAAATACTTTATTTTTGGAGTTACTACTTTTTCAACTTTACTTTAAAATAGTTTTAGATTCAAGAAACAGTTGCAAAGATAATGCACCATTCCCGTATACCTGAACCCAACTTCCCCTACTATTAACATCTAAGGTAAGTGCAGGGCAGTCACCAAAATTAATGAACCAAAAGTGATACATTATTCAGGTTAGTCCATACTCCATTCAGATGTGCTTCGCTTTCCATAATTTCTTTTTACTGCCCTAATATCTCATCAAGGATACCACATTACACTGACAAGTCTCCTTATGGTCACCTTGGCTGTGACAGTTTCCATAGCAGTTTTGAGAGTACTGTTCTGTAACTTGAAGAATTTCCTACACTTCAGATTCAACTGATACTTTACCATGATTAGACTGGCGATATGGGCCTAATGCTATCCTGAAATTATTCCAGATATCAGTCACTGCCAATTTACCAGCTGTTAGCTATATCCTCCATCACAAGACCTCAATTAACAAAATTATGGATTTCTGGGTGAACCCACTAGTATCCTGTAGTACTTGTTACATCCTATTAAGAATGTATAATAACAGCACGTCACTGTTAATCTTTTCCCTGATTATGTGGCTCAATTTTCTCCGTTGCAAAAGTGCACTTTGTTTCCATTTCCACATTGTATTCTTTGGAAGGATGGCGCAGTCCACATTTAAGAACTGTTATGTTAATGTTCCACTTCTTTGTGAATATATCAGGTAATATAAATTATTTTTAATTTTTTGTAGGGGATCTTTGACTATTTTCTCCTTCATTTGCATGACTTAATCAATCATTTGTTGATGTCTATATAATGCATGAATATTTTGTTTTTAGATTTATAATCAAATGCTATTTTGTTTATACTTTTGCTCCATTTTCTCAGCCTTCCCCCTTTGATAGTGTCCATTTTTTTTTTAATTTTTTTATTTTAGAAACATAAAAGTACAAAAACATATTGACAAACACACACCCATTATCATAGAAAATAGTACCATCACAACTAATCTATAGACAAGGTGATATGGTGTCAACAGTAGTTGTTGCTTTATCCATTGATATCTTCGAATTGTAGATGTATGGACCCATATACAGACATGCAAATTTAGTCAGACAGTTTATCCTCTCAGCAACAGAAAAAAAAAAAAAAAAAAAAAAAAAAAAAAAAAAAAA
>PVLD010022526.1:0-29144 GCA_004027595.1 Dinomys branickii
GAAGATATCAATGGATAAAGCAACAACAACTGTTGAGACCATATCACCTTGTCTATAGATTAGTTGTGATTGTACTATTTTCTATGATAATGGGTGTCTGTTTGTCAATAGGTTTTTGTACTTTTATGTTTCTAAAATAAAAAAAGAACATTATTAATATTTTAGATTAATATAAGAGTACTATTAAGAAAGGAGTAGAAATTCTTAAGAACTTTTTCCTGAAGATTAAGGTGAAAAATAACTTTAATAAAAATCTTGTATTTAGAGTAAGACAGTCAACTGTCAATTATAAAGATTATCATTTCTATAACATATTAGTGGCTGAAGAAATATTGCTCTTTTATTTTATCTTAAACTACTCTGGTCTCATTCATGATTCCTTATACACTGTAGAAAATTTAATTATCATCTTAGCTTAAGCTTGTCATTTAAGGCACAATATCTTATAGGCAGGAATGTTCATTCTTTTATTCAAATGCCCTCTATTATCGCTTGTTACAAATAATATGTTATTCAAGTATACAGGGTAAGAGGGAGGCTTCTGAAATACTCTTGAGTGAACAGAGAAAGCACTGTCCTTGGGCCTTGTGTCCCTTGGTTTCTGAAAGAATATCCTTTGTTTTCAGTTGTTGATGAACAAATATATCCAAACTACATCAGGGAACATCATCGCCCTGGGGTTCATTTGGATTCCTATTAAATTGGAATGGCTCCGTAGCTTCATCCCTGCTATTTGGCATTCAGCTTCTGGCCAGTGGTCCATCCTCAACTTCATTCATTAGGCCATCTAGTTCTGTCATTACAAGCCACACCAAGCCTCTTTGCAGCATCCAGCTAGAATTTCTTGTTCCTACTTATAGGAATGGGTGTGTTTATGTGTATGTGTGGATGTGTGTGTGTGTGTGTATCCACCTATAACTATTTGTATCTATAGGCTACACTGTCTCGTAAAGTTTACATGGTAAACTTCATTCTACTTCAACAAGGGTGCATGGGGAAATGCTGCAAAATAGAGATTATGTCTCATTTATTTTTTACTTTCCAGCACCTCACCTGGTACCTGAAATAAATATAAACACTCACATATTTTCTTCATGGTTGAAAAAATGTCTTCGTTCTCACTGAGAGTGGCTTTATGACTATGAAATAGGCATGTAGCATTACTATAAAAGCCCAAAGTATTGAAAAACCATGGGAAAATAGAAAAAATATTGGGGAACGTTTTAGGTTAGCACCTGTATTATCAAAGTTTCCCTGGATACCTTTCAGTTGAACTTCAAAATTTATATTGTGAACTTAATATTTGTTCTCAGTCTGTTCCTTAAGTAATGAACCTGAACCGAAATTCCAAGAACATAGGGAGACAAACACAGTCTCTTGTCCCTCATTCTCTCATCACTTTTATGTAATATTGAACATCTAAATGGCTGTTTATGAAACAAAAGGAACAAGACACTGCGTGCAAATATTTACATGGAAAAGCCTTAAAGATATTTTTAATTTTCCAAAAATGAAAGCAAGAATGTCCTCCATTGAGAAAGGAGTGAATGGGAAAGAAACAGGTAATTCAGATGTGGTTTGATATTTTGAGGTTAAACCAAAATGATGCTTTCATTGCAAGGAGCGGTTTGAAGTCTGTCGAAAGTAGTTCACAGGCATTCATGATGACGGCATTCTCTCTGGCTTCCGGCTAGCTGTGTTTCGCGATGCTATATTATTCAGAACTAAATAACTGTTGTAACTACTCTATACTTTGGACATGAAATATCTGGTTAGTTTTCGACAAAAGAAAATGTCTAACAATGATGGGTTTTGTATGATTCTGCTCTGTCTTCCAGAAAAGAAAAAAAAAACATATTTAAGAATTTATCTCTGTTCACATTGGGGAAGAAACTAAGGTTTAAAATTTACTCTCCATTCCCTATCGTAACTCTTGTCTGGCTTTCCATTGGGGGAAATGTTACCTTCAACATATTCTGTGTATGAAATAGACAGCACCAGATACTTCAAATGATCATCACGGCGAAGGATATGAAAATGAAGCATCTTCCCTACCCTGTTTAATTTACATGTGCAGGGAAAAGGCCCTTTGGGTAAATTAGCACTTAGATGATTTAGCAAAAGTGACTTAACAATGACAGAGTTCCCTAACAGAACTATCTGATGGTCTTGCTATTATTTTGCCCAGTTACTTGAGATACTACTCTGCTTTGGGATACCATGGGGTCATTAAAATGTGAGACATTCTCTGGAAGAAAAAAACCACATTAATCTTGATTTATACACAGCATGTCTTATCAAATAGCATTACTTTTGACCAAGCATATCTCTTCTGGGGTTCTATATTTCTCTCACACACTCATTTGAGAAAACAAGGAAGTGAATTTAAATTTCATTTGCCATAACCAAAGTTCTGTTTGACAGTCTCCTTGCAAGCAATTAGTGAGTATTCTCCTAAACCTGAATACATAGGTGAATTTAAAAAAAGATATAAATTGTGTTAAAGCTAGCTTTTATTAAGAATAAAATTATAGAAAAAAAGAAATGAAAGTAGACGCATGTGCTGGCTATATTTAAAAAATATTAAAGTCCCCTATACTTTATTCACAATTTAAATACAAAATGAGCTCTGAAAAAGCAAATGTCTTTGTGATGACTCATTGCACACAACTTGGAATTGGGGGCCAAAACTGACCTGAGTTACTGTGAGATAGTCATCTTCGCTTACTTCCTTTGCTGTGTCTGTTCATATTGATGAGCTGTGGGAAAATTAATGTACTTGATTACAAAGATGTTGTTGGCTTTGCACATTCATTGTAGAATGAGATTCTGTTAGCTTATAAATCTGATAACCTGAATATTTCAACAGAATATTTTGAACATTGGAACAAATCTGTAGTATACTCTTTTAAAAAAAACTAAGTGAGGTACTATTCTGCCATACAAATTTATCTCATTGAAACATTATAACCTCTTTTGGAGATAGACTTTTCTATGGTCTTCAGATTAGATAATGAAACTGAGAATTAGCAATAAATTGCTCACAGACCATCTTGCAGTTATCGATTGCTGCATAATAAACATCCCTGATAGACAGTGCTCTGTTATTAACACGCACATTTCTGTGGTCTGACCGCTCAGCTGAGTGGTTCTCCAAGGGGTGGTGCCAGCTGGTAACTAGGGTTGTAATCTCTGTACAAGTTGGTTACACATTTGTACCTCAACTGGAACACTGCAAGACTGGTCAGGCATCTGTCTCACCTCACCATGTGGCTTCTGTGTGGTAACATTATTTCTCCAACATGGCAACCTCAGCAGGTCAGATCACCTACATGGCATTTGGCGTGCCTTACAGCATGTGTTCCAGGAGACAAGTATAGCCTGTCTGTATTCATTACTGGGGGCCTAAATGAGCTCAATGTCACTGCTACATATTGCTATGGGTGGAGATAGTAGGAGATATCACCTAAAAGTCTCCCAGACCCCAGCCCTCTAGGTAGGAATGCAAGCTACTCAGCCTATAAGTTGTATTAATCAGCTTCCATCACTGTAACAACATATTTCAGGCATGTAACTGATAAATAGCAGAAGTTTATTTTGTCTCATGGTTTGGAGGGTCCAATCTATGGTTAAATGTCTCCATGGCTTTAGCCTCTGGCGAGGCAGCCAATTATGGCAGAAACACACTCAAAAACAGAAAAAACTGCTTAACTCACCATCCAAAAACAGAAAGAATGAGAGAATGAGGAAGAAATGAGCCCCATAATTCCCTGCAAGGACATGTCCCACACAAACGAAAGACTTCTTGCAAGGTTCCTCCCAAAGGTTCCATCATCTCCCGATATAACATCTGGGACTAACCTTTTAACATATAGACCACTAGTAGACATTCAGCGCACAAACAGGGTTTATCTGGGACTTGAAGTTAGGTCTACTTGATGTCAGCATCTACTCACAATGGAGAAAAGCCTATCTTTTCCCCATCACATTCTCTGAATGACACTTCCACCTTCCAGGGTTCTGTTGCTTAGTATTCCATTTTTAAATTTTATTTTCCTGTAATCTACTTCTACCAGCCAGCCTTTAAGGATAGTCCAACAATATAAAAATTGAGACTTGTAGTATATTTGAGGAGATGGAGGGGATAAATTATCTTCCTCTCATCTTATTCTAAGTTTAGTTACGCTACTGAATCCCTGTTTTGATGGGAGATACCTAGATAATAACAAACAAAGAGAGACACAAGGACAAATTGATGCCAGGAAGGGAACTGGGAGAAAAAGCTATCCGGCGAGCATCTTTATTTGTACCTCTACCTCCTCTTTACCTCAAAACTCTAATACATTTTTTTACTTAAATATAATAAATTTCATTTCTTTCTGTAACGAGTTGCCTCAACTACTAGTGCAGCCAGTGGCATGTGTTACTTCCCATCTCTGTGGCAGAAATGAATGTATGAATCTCTATAAGCTGAAGGATATGCTCCTTAGACTTTGCACACCTGACCTTTGTCCAGGTCTGCCCTTTATCCAGCTAGAAAATGGAAAAAAAAACCCAGCTGATTCATGAGGGTGATCCATTTTTGCTGGTAAGGCTTATGCCTTGACAGTAATGAGAACTTGAGTTGTTTTTGCCTTTGTATGTTTAAGGTTTGGGGCCTGATCAACTTACAAACAAACGGGAAAGGCCGTGAGAATTGCAATTCTGTGTTGATTTATGGAGGAAAATTCACAGTACAGTTTAGAAGCACTGATGTATTTGATGTCTCTTTAGGGTGAATCATAACTTCACTGGGGTCTAACTAAGTAGCAGTCACGATTGTGTGCCCTGTCTTCATTTGGCTGAACCCATTGCATATGTCAAAATGGCGTGGTTCCTTCTGGGGTTGTTGGGAGTGACATTCCCAGTAGGCTGCTGTGCTGAGAAAACCCAGCTGAGCAGGAGCAGCACAATAGTTAGCCTCCTTCAGGGACATTGCATGCTTGTCTTCCAGGCCCTTTCCCTTCCAACCTTCCTTCATAGTTACTTACCATACAGACAGTGCGCCTTCCTATTTTCCTTTTCTTTTTGCTTTAAAAAAGTCATCTTTTTTTTTTACTTTTCCCAAGTTCTTTTCATCAAATTAAAACTGATTTCTCCTTCCTACAAAACAGTATCACTTCCTACACCATTGCTAAATTCTCATTCATTAGTGCACTGCGTACATACAACACACAGATCTTTAGGGTTTAACCTTTTTGGTCAGCTGAAGGGCTATAATAGCTGAGCACATGTTTAACAGAAAATAATAGCCCTCATGGCGAAGAAATGGATATGCCTGCTGCTCATAGTTGCTCTGCTATGAACATCAGCCAAGAATGTGTTGCCTTCCCAGTGATCACACTAATACACATTGATGTGGGGATACCTCTGAGAGCTCTTCAACCAATTACCTAATTTTATATTCAGATCTTCAATGTCATGTTGAGGCCAAACCTCCTGATTTCTCCCAGTTCAGTGAACTGTCTGCAATGCTCTGTTCTAGTCTCAGTTCTACGCTTTGCCATGTAAAATCCCGAGTGCTTTATTTTGTTCTATACTTACAGATTCCCTTGACTTATACTCTTGTCACCTCAAAACTAATTTTACTTGTCTATATCTCCTTTAAATAGTGAATACATCATTTAAGAAAGCTTTCTATGGTCTCAGTTCACTTGCTACCAACATGTACATTCCTGCTCATGAGTCTTACAGTAAAACTAGCATCATTCTTAACTTTGGAGCTGGTGAATCTGTCTTCCACAAGCTCTTAGCATTCTTGAGAAACATTAAGGTAAAGTGAACAGCAGGACTTAATTTTCTTGGAGGTATAATCTATGCAAAGTGCAAAGACTGAGGAAGGAGCCTGGGAAATTCTGGTAAAAAACTTCCTCAAAAGGTCTTAAAGTAGAAGCTGGATACTGGGACATAAATCCCTTTTACTCCAACAGAAAAGCAACCCCATCCTCCTAGTCCTTTAAATAGCTAATAAACCACAAATCAGACATATACATCATTGACCTAAGGCCATAGAATTTTGTTTTCTTTTAGTTTTCTAAATGTTAGTGGTGTGTGCTTCAAAATGTTGGATGTTTACTGTCTTCAAAAGGACAGCTTAACTTAGAGAAAAATGGAACAAGAAAGGGCCTAACTAATCTTAAATAACAGGACCCAGTGATGGCGTAGTACTGTGTGTGGGAAGGACAGGTCTTCCTTGGAAGTAACTCGTAAGAAGACTTTCTGAATTTTCTTTGTTTTTCCTTCACTGATCATCTAGCCACACACATAAACTTCTTTTATCATAGATAGAACCAGGGAAATATCATAAAGAATATATCAGATTATAGCTGTACTCATTTTGTTTTTATCTCATAATTTGCTAATGGTATAATGGTGAAAGTACATTTGTGGATCTAGAAGACCCTTCGAAATGTGGCCTTTGGATCGTTATGATTTCAACACCAGCCTGAGCTACAAAGGGAGCTCAAGGGCAGCCTAAACTGCATAGGGAGATCTTATCTCAAAAAGACAAATATATACATTACCTCAAACTGATAAAAGCCACTTGTGACAAAACTACTGTAAACATAATACTGAAAGGGAAAAAGAACTGAAAGCTTTCTCTCTAAAGTCAGGAACAAGAGTAGGATGTCCATGCTTGTCACTCCTGTGCAACATAATACTCAAAATTTTGGGCTGAGCAATCAGCAAGAAGAAATCAGGCAAGAGATACAAATGGAAAAAGAAGAAATCAAACTCTTTTTATATGCCAATGATATGATCCTTTACATGAAAGACTCAAGAAACTCCAGAAGTTTCTTATAACTAATAAATTCAGCAATGTGACAGAGTGCAAAATTAATGCACAAAATCAATAGCATTCCTGTACACCAAAGAATGACTCCACCATTAAAAAAATCAGGAAAAAATCCATTCAAGGAAATTTCAAAATAATTACTTTTCTAGGAATTAACCTAACCAAGGAAGTGAAAGATGTCTATGATTAAAATTACAGTATTCTGAAGTAAGAGATTGAAGAGGATATTAGAAAATAGAAAGATGTCCTCTATTCCTGGATAAGCAGAACCAATATTGTAAAAATGACCATATTACCAAAATTCTATGTAGATTGAATGCACTTATAATCAAAACAATAATAGCATTGTTTAAAGAGCTAGAAAAAATATTTAAAAATTTATATAGAACCAGAATAGGTCCAGAATACCCAAAGCAAACATCAGCAAAATTAAGAAAGCAGTAGATATTACAATCCCAGATTTCAAGTTATATTACAAAGCTGTGGTAACAAAAACTACATGGTACTGTTGCAAAATAGACATGTAGACCAGTGGAACAGAATGAGGGATGCAGAAACAATCTCATGCACATTTTGCCATCTAGTTTTTGACAAAGGGTCAAGAACATACACTAAATGAAAGATAGCCTTTTAAATAAATGCTGATGGGGAAACTTGTTATCCAGGTTCACAAGAATGAAGCTAGATTAATATTTTACTCATAATAGACTTTATTCATACTGTAGTAAAATTTAATCAAAATGGAAAAGAAATATAAAAATGGAAAAACTAAACGTGTTGGAAGATAAGAGTAGGTAAAACACTTAAAGACATAGGCCTAAGCAAGGTACTTGTAAACAAAACCTCAATTGCACAAGAAATAATGTGAAGAATGAACAAAATGGATCCTATTAAAAAGCTTCTTTGCAGCAAAGAAATAGAGTGAAGTGACAACCTACTGAATAGGAAATATTTTGTCCAGCTTTGCCTCAAAAAGAGGACTAATATCTAAAATACATAAAGAACTCAAAAAAAGCTTAATGCCAAAATAAGACACAATCAACAGTGAGCAATTAAAATGAATGGACACTTCTTAAAACAGGAGCTACAAATGGCCAAAAAGTATATGAAAATATATTCCGCATCTTTGGCCATTAGAGAAATGGAAATCAAAACAATGCTGCGACTGCATTTTACTCCAGTAAGAATGGCTACCATCAAGGACTCAAAAACAACAAATGATGGTGAGATTATGGAGAAAAAGAAACACTTCTACATTTTTGGAAGGAATTGGATTCAGTATGAAGATTCCTCAAAAAAATAAAAGAGAAAAATTTAGGTATTTCATTTGACCCAGCAAACTTCCTCTGAGTAGATTTCTGAGTTAGTCTTCATATTACAGTAATACATACATGCCCATGTTTATCTAAGCATAATTCACAATACCTAAATAATGAAAGCTGCCTTTAAGCCCTTTAACAGATGAATGGCTAAATAAAATTTGATATATATCATATATACCACATATGTATGATGTATAAGATATATACATATATCCTGAAAAAATGATAAATTTGAGTGATTTGTAAGATAACAGGAAAGTGCTTATGCCACTGAGCTATATCCCCAGCCCCCTATAAGATAACAGGGAGACTTTGAGACTATAATACTGAGTGAAATAAGTCAAGCACAGAAAGATAAATATTACCTGTTTTTTATTATATGATTATCCCAAAATAGAAATAATTTAAAGAGCAAAATAAGAGGGAGATGGTAGGAAAGAGGGAGGGAATCTTTGTGGATGTTAGAAGGGAATCTGTAGAACCGGGGAGACAGGAATTGGGGGAAATAGAGTAAAAACAATCAAGGTACAATATGTATATTTCCCAGTATGAATGTAATTATTATGAATCACAAATATGTACAACTAATAAGAAATAAAATATGTTAAGTTGTAACTTTAATCTTCCTCTTAAGCATCAACTCATGGCACCTCCATTTGATTCACCTCTTCTAAGACCTAACTTCAGCAAACTAACAAAAAAAAATGGACTTTGAACAAGCAGTACCTGTTATTTCCTTCTGTGTAATGTATATCTCCTTTGCTCCTACTTATATGTTGTGACTTGGGTTATAAGGTCCAGATGACTTGTTTCTCCTTTTGTAAGACTTTTGTCAAGGATGTCACCCTGCCTCTCTGATGCGTCTTCTGTATAAATGTGCTCTGGAGAGTGTCTCCTCAGCTGATCTCGGGCCCAGAGCAGTTTCATTTCTCCAGTATGATCTGTGTGTATTTCTCCTCTCATAGTTTAAGAGTGGCACCTGGCAGCTTTTCCCTTTCACGATGGTTTCCAGAAATTTAAGAATCAACCTTGTAGCCTGTCTATAACCATGAGTATGAGTCTCCCCAACTAGATCCCAGGCTGTTTCCCTGTCAGATCTTTTGTTTTTCTATTTTTTTACTTTCAATTTTGATTTTTTTTCTTTTATGTGAGTTCACAGAACTATTCTCTGGGACAAAGTGCCTAGGGAAAGAAGGAAAGAAAGAGAAAGAAGGGAAGGCAGGAGAGAATGCAAACTGAAAAGTTACTTTCTTTACAGTTCTGTCACCTGGAAGAATGAGTCACTTTCCCTTTGAGCTTTCCCAGTACATTGAAGCAGCGTCTATTACAGCACTTATATCACTGTGTGACAATTCTTTATTTTCTTAGAGTTTTTGTTTCACTACTTAACAGTCAATTCTTTAAAAACAAGGGTTATTTCTTACTTTTCTTGGTCTTCTGAGTTTCTGACTCAGTTCCTAGCTCAAGTAACTGCTCAGTAATATGTTTATTGAGTATAGAGTATCTGAAAAGTAGTTCCAGACATTTCTACAAATCACAATAATTGACTTAACTAGTTGGAGTTCTGTTCAAGATTTGGATTCATTCTCTCAGTCTCCTGACCTTCAGAACCTATGTGTGACTGTTCATAGTCATATTTTTTATTGTAATTGACTCCAACTGACTTTCAGCAAATAACCTGCAGCTTTACTTAACACAAATCAGAACCTAATAAATATAATTAAATATCTCTCCATTAAATAGGATAGGATCCCATTGGGGCATCACAAAACACAATTATACCTTCATCACAAATGCTCTTTACAAGCAAATCCATTTGTGAATGTTAAAGTTTGACAATCTTTGCTCAAAGTTGGTATCATCTAATATATAACACCCTATACCAAGTAAGAATTAAGAAGCTACTGTCTTATTTCTATCCCAGATTATTTCTCTAAGCAGAAGCATCAACATTTATATATACCAGGGATTTATTTGTGTTTAATAGCAAATCAGTTACATTGGTATAATAGTTAATTATATCTACCCTCTTTGAAAGGTGATTAAATTCCACAACATGTATTTAGTAAAAGCATCTCAATGAGCAGTAGACAGATTCAAATTTCTACCACGTACAAACTGACACAGGTCTGGCCACTAGAAAGTTTGTTCACTTTATGTCTTCAAGGTCATTCTAGGGTCATTGTCTATAATAACGTTTGAAGCATTGGAATATAAATAAAATCATCTAAAGAATTTGTTCTGTATTTCTCTCAATTGGAGAAGGAATAAACACAGGAGGAAATAAAACAGTGCTGTTAATTGGAAAATGGAGAATCTTATACATTTTCAAATTTGAAAAAAGGACTCAACATCTTCAGATAGTTATGGACACACTGTCATTTAAACAAAGGGACAAGCAGAAGTGATTTAATCTTTAACACAGATGTGTGTTGCACATATATGCATTCACACTTAAACATGTGCACTGGAGGGTCAGAGTTGCCTCTGGTTAAACTATAATGTCACAGCAATCACCAATCTTGGCCAGACACTAGGGCAGAGCACAGTAAAAATGACCCACTAAACTAGCTGCAGGTCTTCAACATGTCAGCAAACTGTTTTGCAGTTTTTCATGAAAGAAGAGGAAAATGTATCAATATCTACAGCACATCAATTCACATCCTAATATAGTCAAGAATTCCAGTTCTTTCTAAGGATGCATAGCTTCTTTAATAAAATATCTCATTAGTGACTTAACAACTTAAAAATATCTCCCTTTAAATTATGTCCAATCTTCTCAAAATCAGAAAGGTTTCAAATTTTCAAAAAAAGAGCAAGCTAGTCCTCTTCCTTATTTGCCTTCTTCCTGAGTTTCAGCATCAACAAATGCGGGAGGCGTGGACAGAGAAAATACTCATGTACAAAGAGGCAGCCTTAGGTTGTTAGGAGAAAGGTGACCTTCATCCGCTCAGCACCTAAAGGGAAAGTACCTGTCCGGAACTCTTCAGGAGGAGCCCCCTCTAAGTTGCATCCTTGCTTTCTCTTTTTGCTCCACATTCATTAAATTTGAATCATTCTTCTTAAGTGAATACTTTCTGTAAGTCATCTCTACTCACTTTCTATTACAGTTGCAACAAATTATCACAAACGCCATGATTTAAGTAATTCTAATGTATTATGTTATAACTCTGAATATCACAATTCTGAAATAGAACTCCTTGGGCTAAAACGAAATTGTTAACTAAACTGTTTTACTGAAGCTCCTTTCTGAAGGCTTCAGTAAAGAATTTGGTTCCTTGTCTTTTCTGGGTCCTAGAGGCTACCCACATTGTTGGCTTCCAGCCCTTTTCCTCCATCTTTAAAGCCAACAATGATTCCTCGAATCTTTTTCATGCCTCATTTTCCTGAAGTTCATTGTTCTACCTCTTTCTTTTCTCATAATGACCTCTGGATCTCACCCATCCAGATAATCCAGGCTCGTCTCCCTATTTCAAGGTCAGCGGATCCTCTACTTCAGTTCCCTCTGCAGCCTCAACTATCCATTGCCATGGAACATAGTAAATTCCAGATTCTGAGGATCAGGAAATAGACATTTTAGGGAATTATTATTCTACTTAGCAGAACATCTTTGCAAAAGCTCTGGCTTCTCCTCAAAGGTGCCTATTTTAGTGTAAGAGCAACATTTCATGCCCCCCTTGTATATTTCTTTAATTGGTGTCCTTAACTTATTCAATCTGGAGTGACAGTAGGCAACGACATTTCAGGAGGCTACACAGCTGCTGCCGTCCAGAGCTCTGCAGATCTAAGCTAAACCCAGGACAGAAAGACTGAGATTTTTGTCCCCTCGAGTCTAAGAACAAAATCAGTGATCTTATTTGTAGTTTCACAAACATGCATTCATTGTCTCATCAATATTTTATCTGAGCAACTGTTAAAAGCATTGTTGTTTACATATAGAGCCCTAATGGAAAATTAGTTCTGTGAAACAGACAGCAAACAGATGGGCCTCCAACCAGATGTGTTATTAAACAAAACAAACCAAACCAAACCAAATGGGTTTAGACTACAAAGACAGCAGAGAGTGTAGGGCTGTAAGTTGTGGCTGAAAGGTTAAACTGTCACACATGTGGCAATCAAGCCACAAAACCCATGAAACTGTCACCTGGTTGGCTCTATGTGGTTCCTGAAGCTGAAATAAAGAACTTATTTAACGTACCCTTTTGTTGCAGGTTTGCTGACTTCCATTGTAATAAAAGACTTTGCATGTGAGTAAAAGGCATGGAAAAAATTTATTAGACAGAGATTTTGAACACACTCATGGGTAAAGTGCAGGTACTCAGAAATAAGACATATTAAAGTTTGTAGCTGGGAAAATGTATTCTCTTGAAGGAGTGGAAAGCCCAGGTAAAGGTGACCCACCCCCAGAAGGGTACTGGAACATTGTACAAGTATGATCAGCTCTTCCCACTTAGGAATTGGCAATTTGATCATTCTTTGGGTTTGTGCAATCCGCTACTTTATCTTAGCATCAAGGCAAATGATGGCCTTTCAGTATTCCTGAAGAATTTTGGGTGTAATGGATCTGATAGAGTAGGAGCCTGAATTTAACCAAAGGAATACTGATATGGAGCACATTGGGTAATTTTGGCTGGGTCTTGGAACTTTGTGTCTTCTTGAAAGTACAATTTTTAGTTGTGATTTCCTTATCTCCTTTCTACCTAACTTTTACTTGTTTTTATCCTACCTCAAAACCATTATCATCAGTTGACCACAAGGACAAAGGAAACCTATGAGAACACCTGACTGTTCACAAAAATTGGCTTCTAAATTGGAGGGAATACATCCTTATGGTTACTCAAGATAATTTTTGGGGACTTGGGAAGAAATTGTGAGCATTTCATAACTGTATCTCTGTTTTAAATAGGAATTTACGCTTTACAAGTATTGAAAATAGAATTTCACCCTACTATGCTCATTTGCTTTGTACTCCAGCAACTTGTGTATCATACATGATTTCAAGAATTTTTTTGAGCAAGAGTCCAACCCCACAGAGGGGGTGACTGAAATAACTTCAATCAATACGCTATCATTTTAGTGGGACTCGCTGCAATTGTCATGAAACCATAACGTGAACTTATTACTATATTATCTAGGTTTAACTAACACTCACAAAACTGGACCGGTGGTTTAAAATAGGCAAGAGTCTGGTGGTGCGTACCTGTAATCCCTGCACTCAGGAGACTGAGGGAGGAGGACTGCAGCAAGCTCGTGGCCAGCCTGAATTACATAGTGATGGGACGCTGTCTCCAGAAAAGAATAAATAAATAAATAAATAAATAAATAAATAAATGCAGGCAGGTGCCTTAAAGATTCCTGTAAGAAACTATGCACAAAGGTAGTACTTATAAGGTGAACATAGATAAATCCAAACAAATAGAACAAGTCACATTTCACCAAGCTCTAGTACAGCCTGTTCTGTCAGAAACACCCTTCATCTGATCAGATCTGACCCATTCAATTTTGGGCAGAAAATATTTTTGTATTTTAAATGAAGAGAATAAAAATACAGTCACTTTAAAGTAATACTTCATTTTTAGCTGCTTAATATCTCCATGGTGTATGTTTTATGGTGTTTGTAACATGTTGGCACAAGAGTCCATGCCACTGTTATTTTTATAGATATTTTACTTTTATTGGTACATGTTTGTAGTACACAATGATTACATGCCTCATAGGGACTTGATACATATGCATAACATCTCTTAATTTTTTTAAATCCCTTTTCCAGCCGTTCCCTCCTTCCATCTTCTTGGTCCTCTTCCCTTTTGTAAAGGATGTATCTCCCTATTCTGAGAGGTATATACATATCCTATGGATATATATTCACATTTGTTTTATGGATAATGGTGCATGATCAACACACTTTGTAGACTTTTGCTGTAGAGAACAGAGCTTTCAGATAAAGGCATCAGACTTGGAAGCAAAGATTTTGTATGGAAAATGTCAGAAAAGGGATGTGAGGCAGGGCCCTTATGTAGGCCATAGGATATACTACACTAAATAGTGACCTTCTCCAGACAGGTCACTGACAGGAGCCTATCTCATCACACTGACTTTTGTGTGGTACTTCTGTCCTGTAAGATGGTCTCTGACTTCCTTGATAAAGCAAAGACATAAGAGTTCCAGCTACAAATTTTAAATATCTGCTTTGTTGGAAAATGCTTAGAAAATGAATTTTTGAAAGGGTTATGACAAAATACATTTTTCCTATGATTCAGAAGCATGAAACATATCACAAACACGTTTGTTTAGACATTAACACATCAAATACTCAGCTTTTACAAGAAGTGATTTAATTAGCAGTTTAGCTGCAGCCCGCATACAATGAGTTCATCTACTAGAGAACCTCTTTACTGGACAAAACAATCTTACATTCAGTCATACTTTTGCCAATGTTTAAAGAATGTGTAACAATATGCATTATATGGCACATGGTTAGAGATTTGCAGCTACAGAATGCTTCCTCCTGTGAAGCCTGACTATTTCATGGCATAGGAGATTTTCGTAACTTCTCTTCTAGCATAATACAGAAACATCTGCTAGAATGTGAACTTTAAGATCACAGAAACTAAGATATTTAAATTTCAAAGTATTAGCCATTTTCTGTTCATTTTTATCCTACTTCCAGGCAAACCCTCTGATGCCTCCATCATCTGTTAAAGTTTCTCTTTCCTCCAGGCTACTTTAGGAGTTAATTCCAGGTCACAGAGAGAAAACAAAGTTTTCCCTTTCACCACAAGCTCACCTTCCCAGACAAGAGTTTTTATTTACATTAAACAGATTCACTGACCCAAGACTGGTAACCTAGCCACAGCAGCAGATTCGTCAGAGTTCAGTGGAGCACAGAAAAGCCCCATAATGCCTGATTAAAGCCATCAGTAAAGCCTGCGATAATTCTGAAAGATTCCACTCTACAAGGCAGCATTGCCCTACCAGCCATCCTTGTAGGTCTGTATCATTTCAGTATCATGAATAACTTCCCTTTAATTCTAGATCCCAATGCAAAGGATCACGGGAATTTGAACAGGACTCACTTAGAGAATTGTGTTATTGCATCCGGCAGGACAGGAAGATAAATTCCTCACCCAAGTAGTGAGCCCTGGCAAAAATTTACTTAGGTGTATAGGTCAAAGGATACCATATAAGCACAGTAATACTATCTTTTTTGAATGCTTCTGTTTGCAAGCAGAAGCAGTTGGCAAAATTTTGCTTTGATTCATGAACACATTGGGTCGCAAACACTAATGTGTTCATCTTACCCAGAATCCTGGAAACAATTTGTAGGACAAAGTACCACTGTCTTTCTTTAGGGATGTTTTGAATTGCACCACAGAAATAGACAATCTAATAGGAATGATAACTGCCAGGCTGAACATTAATATGGTTCTCCTATTATCTCATTTCATACTTGCATATGAGAGAAATCCAATCAGGTGCTATTTCCCTACTTTATAGACCAGAAAGGGACATTTCTGAAAGGTTAATTGCTGTGCTGACAGGCACATGGTAAAGTGCCTGGTTCAATCCAATATCTAGCCCTATATTCCTTTTTATGCCTTCTACGCTATGTTGTCTCTTCTAAGAGGATTATTAGGTGATAATGTTATTTGTTCTCGGCAGGTAATGATAACAGATCATATGTTCAGGATGCTGAAATTTATCTCAATTTTATTGTCATCGATAACTGAAAATGTTCAGAACTTTTTGATAATCACGATTTTTGGAAAAACAAAAACTTTTCATACATATTATTCCTTCAATATTGTTAAACTAAATATAGCCCCTTTTGGTTATTACAGTATTTGGAATTGATTCTGTGGACAGAAACATTTAAATTTCTTTTTGTTTTCTCCACCTAGAAATATTTGGGTAACATGTAATGGTCCTTTTATTACTACTTGCAAGTTGTAATAAAAACAGACTGTTGTTATGTGACTATTTAGTTGTTAAAATGACACACGTTTTTGTTTTTAAGTCACCCACTCATAGTTCTTTCGTCATATCTTGATGAAGTACCAACCATCCTGACATCCATTGACTAAGAAATAACGTTACAAATTCAGAGTCCTTTTCTCTTAGTCAATGGTAAATATTACTTTCCTAGTAAAATATTTTTGTCAGTTTGAATCACCATAGATCAGATTATGCTCCCTGCCCCATTTCTCTTTACAAATTAAAAATCCAAGATGATATAGTAAATATTTTAGCTTTGAAATTTGACAGAACCTCACAATATGCTCTTTCATTTGTATAAGATTTGCTTTTAAATCAGGTTCTACCACCAAACAACTCAGCAGCAATTTAGTTCTTCATCCCTCACATTCTGGTAGAAATATCCAATCGAATATCTCACTGAACCCTCCAGTTCAACTCATATAAAGCCAAACTCATTATCTTTCCCCCACAGTTGAAATGCTTATAGCACAATCTATTTCGATCTCCAATTCATCATTCCACTAGTTAGAGGCTGGGACTTTTGTCATCCTTATGTTCTTTATTTTTCTTCTTCCCTGGTGCCTGTACCCTATAAATTATGCTGAGTTTATACTGTTCTATTTCCTTTGCTAGCATGTTACCTTCTGCTGTGACTACAGTGTGTTCTTTAACTAGTCTCCCTTCCCAGTTCTTTTCTTCCTTCCATCTGTCTTCCCAACTACTCGAAGGTTGCTCTCTCTAATTCAACATTTTGCATATCCCTTCAATCCCCCCCAAAAGCATGCATTCATTCTAAAGTGAAACTCAAAACACCATGTAAAAGTTCTTTCTTTCAAGTTCAAAACCACTACTCTTGCAATGACTCCCAGGTTGGGAGGTAAATCAAATTTCTCAGCAACATATTATTTTCATTTCCATGTGCTTCTTCAGTTATGACTTGTCCATTACTATCACCTAGGTTTTATTGTCAGTGATGAATAATCTTAGCT
This sequence comes from Dinomys branickii, assembly GCA_004027595.1. NCBI lineage: Eukaryota > Metazoa > Chordata > Mammalia > Rodentia > Dinomyidae > Dinomys > Dinomys branickii. The sequence continues at coordinate 17,124 of PVLD010022526.1, forward strand.
CCCAAGTAGTTCCAGCACTCTCTTGGGCAAAATAAATACATAGAAATAGTTGAAAGAAACAGAAAATACTAGGAATTAGCATTAGTAGTGTATTGTTTCACAATTGCATCATCTTTTAATTGCCACAAGGGATCCTTTTAGCTACACTTCTATGAACAATAATTTAAAAAATTTTAATTTAAAAATGAAGTACTAATCCAACCAGCATTGGCAATCCAGTAGATGCTATAGAGGAACACACACTACCTTCATGCATTTCATTTTAACTAACAACTGGTAGGTTTATATCAATAGCTTTTTCCTCCTATCTGTTATAAAACTAAAGCATAGATCTAAGGTCTGGCTTCTGATTCTTACAAGTGAGATATTTTTAACTAGAAATAACTTCCTCTGCACATTGTTGGGACAGTTTGCAATCTTAGATTCAAAGGAAACTCCATATCTTTTTGCTGACCTAATACCACTTTTTAATTAGCATACCATTGTACTATTTCAGCAATCTCATAGAGCTGACTTTTACTTTTCTGGAATCATTTTATTTTTCTTAGGGTGGCTGATGGACAAACTATTTAATGTATTTGTGTACTGGTCCTCATGAATGATTATGGAACTGGTAGGAAAACTACTCTCTACAAAAGCTATGTAAATTTTTTCTTTGAGGAAGAAAAACATATATTTGCTAAGAAGATGAGATGGTAGCTCTGATAATTCTACTGATATTTCTTGAACAAATTATAATACAAACTTTCGAACAAGAAGTTTTAATGACTAACAAAAATTAAACATGAGTATAGGTAAATAAGTGTTGAATTTCATTTCAAGTACTTAACCTATAAACTTACTGGAATTATATTAAATGGCAGAATTAGTTGACAAACTATGGTACAAATGAAGCTAAGGTCAATTGGATTTTACTTGAGACTGAAGGAAAACTGAGCTATTACTATAGCCTGTACCCATAAATCCAAGCTGTGGACTCTTGTGCTGAAAGGTGATGACTGAAAGACTGATTACTGAAAAACCTCTTCAATATAAAAATCTATGTGTTATGAATGTTAGGTTTGTTGTAACATTTTTCTATAAAACAGACTATAACAGAATATTTAGAATCATGCTATGGACCAATGAAACAAATTTATTCATTATTGCAATAAGAAGTCATCTAAATAAAAAGACATTTTTAGTCATTAATTATTAATGGTAGAAAACATTTAATTATTCACTTCACTTAGGAATATTCAGTCTAGGTTAAAAAAATATGAAGGTAATCTGCATATTTCCTCTCGTCCCTTGGATTTGATGAGAAAAGTAGTTGTGTCATGGAGAATCTCAGATTAGTTTCCAGCTGCCTGTTCTTTATTAGTTATGTGACCGTAAGCAAATCAACTAATCTATCTTAACCTTTTTCTTCACCTGAAATTGTAGAAAATGGTATGTTATAAAAGATCATTATAGAAATATATGCATATATGTTATAAATAAATAACATGTAATGTAACATTTACAGAAATATGACATAATACTGTTCTTACAATTCTTGCATATTAGATATTGATAGAATAAACTTATGTTATGATAAACACATGTACATTAGCTTAAATTTATATATGTATGTATACATGCTTTGTGATGTATGAGAAGTCACAGAAGAGTACTCTAAATATCGTGTTCTGAGAACTTTATGACTAAAATATTCTTAATATTGTTAGACTATGGGAAAACTCAATGCTGTTGCCTTCTAATGTGATTTATATTTAAAAGAGCAACGAATGAGATAATCTCTATTTTTCTTTCAAACATTATTTTAAAAATCTGCTTGGCTTTTAAATTATCACATTAGGTAAGTTAATTTTCTACCAAAAGAGATTGCTAAGAAGCACACACATACAAACAGTGCACTGAGGAGGTCAGAGCTGGTACTTAAATTCTTCTTGAAGGTAACAGAGCCTTTTCTCCCTACTGCAGATGAATGAAAGAATGAATGAACAACATCACAAGCACAGACATTCTATACACTCTTTCATCAAACAGACCCACTGCTGCCTCCAGTACTTTCTTTTTTAAATTCAGCATTATTGATTTTTCCGACAATTGAGTTTGTTTGCAATAAGCTGAACTGGAGCATAACCTTCCTCTAATTAGAAAAAATGTATGAGGATTAGCTTGAGGAAGCAATAGCATACCTTGTGTGTTTTCTAGTGCAAACACGGGGTGATGTTTTGTTTGATTGCTATTGTTTCTTTTCCTCTTGTGATGGGGTTATGTCCAATGCAAAAAATGTCTGAAAATATTTCAAATAATTTGTGCTTATTCTGGAAAGAAAAAGACCCGAGATCAGTTTTGAATGTGTACAAAAATAAAAGGTAGCATACCAATCTTTGCTACTAATCACACTGTATATTTCTAAGTCTTTGTCATTATTTACAATTATTTTTGCACTCTAGTCCATGTTGAAAGTGAATGCCTTATCTTTTTTTTCACAAAAGAATAAAAAAATCTTTGATTAACATTTATATATTGCTATTATCATTATGAAAACATATTGAACTGAGAAACTGGAAAAGAAGTACTATGTGATTCATTGTTTTGTTTTTCACCTTTTCTAGTCAGAGTGATTGAATCGGCCCATGCAGATTTCTTTAGCTCAGCAAAGCTCGATCATGTAAGCAATTTCAATTATATTATAAATATTAGCTGCTCTACTTCAGTATATTCACAGTGGTTAAAAATCAGTCACTTTTCTTAAATTTTGAAATCAGACAGTAGTCCCTGAATGAAATTGTTTATGGTAAAAATAAACTAAAAATGAGCACAACCATGGTTATGCAGGTGCAAACAGGTGTAACACAATACAGGTAATATGTACTCTGGAATTATGGACTACAGATCAAGATGTCTGTAGAGATACAAATCAGATGTTTGGAAAATCTCTAGTAGTAACAGAAGCCAGAAATCATCACATCAGTATTACCACGAGATGCTGTTCTGGTTCTTAAGTTGAAATCAAAATGAGAGAATCATGACTACAGCATTCATAGGAAGGAGACTAGATAATGGCCTAGAATTCATTTCCTTTTGAAGACCTTACCAGCATAGGGCAAGTATTTGGAGGTGCGCTCTTCGCTGAACAAAACTTTGAGGGATAAACAAGGTGCCATCATTAAGGAACATAGATGCTAACTGCTAAGAATAAATGAATCCCTCTGTTATGATTTGGATCTACAATGTCGCCCAAAGACAATTGATAGGCTTTATGGCAGTGATTAGATCATGAGAGAACTAAACAAATGATTATAGTTCATAGCTGATTGGGCTACAGTAGGAGGTGGAAATGAATAGCCATGTTGAAGGGAGTGAGTGATGAGGTGGAACTTTGGAGACTGTCTTTTTCACATCCCCTTCCTCTCTGGATCTCTGTCTTTCTGGTTCCCCACTACATGAGGTGAGCAGCTCTGCTCCAACATGCCATTCTTCCATGATGTTCTTCTTTGCCTTAGGCCAAAACAATAGTGAGCTGACCATGGACTGAAAACCCCAAGTCCAGCAGCCAAAATAAACCTTTTTTCCTTTAAATTGTTACTCTCAGATATTGCATCACAGTGCTGAAAAGCTGACTAGCATATCCTCCAAGTCCACTTTCCTCAGAGGAATCTTACTTTCTGAGGATTTTGTCATATAGTGAATTCTGTATGTGCCATCTGAGGATAAAAACAATACAGTTAGACAACAGTGGCACTTTGAGAATGAGTCTCAAGGAGAAAAATGATCCTTCTCTTTTGTGGAGGACCGTCAAGGTGACTTCCCTTGAAAGAGAAGCAGTTGCCCCCATTTTGGCTGACCTTGTTTCCATGTATGGGCACGTACAAAGCTGACTAGGATCATTCCCTTATACTTTCCATTGGTTTTAAGCAATGCACTTTGGTCTAGTCAAGGTGCCGAGGGTAGTCTTTTAAGATGGCAGATATGTTTCCCTGGACCCCGTTATTCCCATGTGTGGAGCTGGTATGCGGTGGGTTGTATGGCCAATGCTCTATGCTGTCGGCTGTGACTGAGCCTCAAGACAGAGGCTATGATTTCCTGGGGCTTGAAAGATTACACATTAGAGCTAAAGCACCAACCCCAAAACCCTACATACTATCTCATTGTGTTATGCACGTTAAACTTCCTGTATATCCTTCTCTCTGCATTTGCAGAGGTGATTTCAGGTCTCCTACTTAGTCCAGTTCATGGCACTCACCTACTTCCCGCAATTCCCACAGTCACTTATCCTCAAGCCACTCCCTCCTTCTTGAATGGATAAAACCTGGGTTCAGCCTTGGGTCAAGGGCTTTGTTCCGGATGGCCATCATTGTGGCTGGACTGAGGACCCCTCAGCTCCCCATGACTACAAACATGCCTTAGTATCTTCACTCTCACCATGGGTTGCACTGGAAGTGGTAGATTGGAATTAACCCACCAGGATTCCAAAAACTTTTCATGGGATTACAAGTATAAACTTACTGGGCCACGACGAGGACTGGGATGGGTTCTTAGAAAAATTGTTCTCTAATTTTTAAATAGCTTTGGCCTTTGCTAGCATTTTTACAGCCCTGTATGTCATTGTTGACTGCTGATGTAGTGCATATGCCCCATTTAAAAGATATGCTTAAAGTGAAGGTCTCTGCTTTCTCCCATGCCAATCTGGTGACTTTAGTCACCATAAAGTTATTTGAGTTCTTGTGAAATAAATCTGCCTTGTTCTTCATGTTTTCTTCATGTTAAAATGCTATGAGCATTAAAATGAACATTTTTTTGAATATCAAAATTCCTAGTCAGTCACCTTATATCACATTAACACAATTATCAAAAGATGATTTTATAATTTTAGGTGTCTTATTTTTCATCATTTTATAATGTGAGTTCCCGGGATTAAAAAAATGGTAATATATTTTGGAATCTGAAGAACTAACTTGTAATACATAAATGTTCAACGAGTGTGCTGTTAAAATGCTTCGATTTTTCAAATCCCAATAATTTTCTTAGAAATTATAGTGAATTTCAAGAAATATTTTCTCAATGTGAAGAAAAAATATTAATATATTAATAATATAAATACATTAGCAAAACATATCATTTAAAGAAATAATTGTATCATAAGTAAAAAACTTGGAAATTTGATAGTAAGTATGTTTTAATGAACAATTTTCTGTGGTGCATCATCATTTCTTTGCAATAAAAGTGAATTTTTCTCGTATGTGCATGGAGAAAATTTCTCTAAAAGAATCCAAATGTTATAAGGAAAATTAAAAAATGTATTGTCAAATACATTTCCTAGGTTCTTCAGTGTTTTATCACCTGTAGAAAGAACAGAAAGAGAATACTGAGCGAACTCTGGAGCTACACCAGTCGAAGTGTGGCTTTCTGAGCAACAGCAGAGGTTTTGGCCTCTTTCTTTGGGAGGCTTTAGAGAATATTGTAACACTTACTCTGAACTTTCTATTGAATTCTGAGCCATGTCAAAGTATAATTAAGCTGCCAATAGAATATATAAGCTTTAATTTCTATAATCATTTTGAATGTGCAGTATGAAATTGAAGCAATTAGCTGCATTGTATAGTCAGAAAAAAACATTTTAAGCTCAGTATTCTTCAAGCATTTGAATAATGATTGGTATCAATATATTATTCTCCCATAAATTATATAAACTCTATCTGAAGTGAAGCATTAGAGAAATAATTTTCATGTTAAAGTTTCAATTCTTTAAAAATGTAAAATGCTTACTGAAGCCTCCAAATCATTTATATTGTTTGCAGTCTTTTGTGTTGGGACTGTCCACAATAAAAGTAGATAAACAGAACAACAGCAACATACCACTCACAAGGACGCACTTGGCTTCAAATTTGGTGTAGCTCTCGTCAAACAGAGTTTATTTGTTAAAAAGCATCCAAATAAATACTTAGAAATTGTTGTAGAAAAGAGAAAATACTGTCTACTAATAATAAGTTTGACAATTGCATATGGTGGCCAAAACCCTACATTATGCCTATCTCTTGAAAGTTCATCATTCATAGTGAGTGCTCCATTTTAACTCTCTAGTGATCTCTATGGATGTATGTGGAATCTTCCTGTTTCCAAAGGTACAAGGCTTCTTTCCTGATCCATATTTCCTAATCCACTATAGCATGGACATTTTTTTCTGATTTAGGCATTTCATTTCATGCTCTATGCTGGTGGCATTGTTTAGCTTTTCAGTAATTGTATCCCTTCCTGAGCACTTAGAATCTTTTCAGAGGAAGCAATCCCTCCATTTTCCCATTGGCACCTCAAGTCTCCATCATCACTTAAAAGCCTCCTTCATGTGTCATTTCCCTTGAAAATCATCATTTAATTCCCCTCACACATCTGTTTTAAGAATATCTGAATAGTATAAGAACATGACATAAAGCAGATGGCCGTTGATTAGAGGTAATATGTTTCATGTTTTCATCTTTTTTTCCTTTCTACTTTAATTTTCTGAGAAAGCAAGTCTATGGCTTTGTATCCATAGCTGCCTTTCATTTAGCATACCAAAGACCAAAGTTTACAAATCAAGTAATTGTAAATCTGTAGTAATAAATAATGGGTTGCATCTGAAAAGACATTTAATGTTTCATGTTAAATTATAATCTGCATTGGTGTGGTTGTGTAACTTTGAGAAAAGTATTCTCATCATTTTTTAAATCGTTGCAAATATTTTTCAGATACTATGTTGTCAGAAACGGCTCACAGTGGTATACATTAGGCGCAAACCTTTCTCAAATTTTCAGTGTTCAGTGGACATAGCCCTTAAATAAATGATTGACTTAGGCAGCTTTCTGTCAGCTGGGGCCAAATCCCCAACGTACAGTTTAGCGGAGGAAAGGTTTATTTTGGTTCTGGACTTTTACTGAATATGTAATGAAGCAGAGCTCCTCATCTATGCTAGTCAAGAAGGAGGGAGAGTGACATCATGAAGTATTGGTGAGTTCTCTCAATCTGCTTTGTTCCTTTTGGACTTCCAGCCTATTCGGTGATGTCCCCACATTCAGCATAGGTCTCTCCCCTCAGTTTGCTGTCTGACATGCCAATCATCCCTGTATCCGCCCTCAAAGACACACCCAGAAGTGCGCTTTACTCATTGCCAAAGTGTTTCTCCCTTCAATCAAGAATTATGCACTCATCAAAATAAGTGAAGATCATTATTGCATTCCTAATCTTTTGTAGAAAAACATTAGTAAAACTATATGAACAAATTTGCTAAAAAATATTGAAAACATTCCACCTCTAGAAGAAAAACTACCATAATATAAGGATGGAAATATATTTTAAAAGGACATAAAAAGAATGCTGATTTAATAGGTGATTTTAAGTTTTGGCCACCAAAGTTCAAAAATATGGAAAACAGAACTTAAATCTGTATGTAAACTGTTCCCATAGATGTAAGATGTTTTTATTTTTCTTATAAATATCATTAAGATTAGATATGAAAGTTATGCATTGTTAAAATTTTCTAAATATTATAACTTAAACAGAAAAAATGCCATTAAACTAGCTTTTTATAAGAGTCTATTCACAGGGGCTCATTCACTTGGGAGTATTTGAATGAAAAGGGAGGACGCTCAAGTTTTATTTTAATCTGAAATCAGTGTTTCCCTGACTTCTTTGGCCTTAGGGTCATTTCACACCTTATGGTATATTTTTCATCTCCAGATAGTTTACATTAATTATGATTTTCCTTCAGTTGAGTTACAAATAATGCTAAGGAGAGTTAGTGCAATTAACCACCCTAAAATTGAGTCATTAATTCTTTCATCTATTTCTAAGAAGTAAAAACCAAAGAGTAAAAGCTTTAGCCAAATGTCTCAAACGGATGAGTCAAGGCACACAAATTGAAACCTTGAGTGATTCCAGCACATTTTCTCAGCATCACTGATGAAGTGGCTGTAATTTAGGGGTTCAGATAAAGGAGATTCTGCGAAGAGAAGACTATCTTGTCTAAATCTCTCTCTTTCTCTCTCTCTCTCTCTCTCTCTCTCTCTCTCTCTCTATATATATATATATATATATAAAATGAAATAGTTGAGTAGGTTGAACAGTTAACTGAAAATGAAATAAATTCTAGATAAATTGATGTAAGCTGCCTAAAACATTCTGGGCAATTAAAATAACAAGTAAGTAAAGCTACGAGGCTCATACAATTTCTTTTAATTATCAGTCAAAAGTAGAATAAGTTCAACATTGTTAATACCTCACTAAAGCAAGTATTTCTCACAGACACTTCCTTACTTATTTGTTATCACTCCTAATAAAAATATGCTTGAGCTCTTGTCATCTGCAGAGATGTGGGAAACTGATGTAGGAATGTACTGACCCAACATTGAATGACCTAGATCTATTGCTATGACTTGTCTTTCTATCCAAATAACCAGTTTGGGATACGATTTACTAAAATCAACTTTTGTAATGTTATTTCAGCAAAGTACTGCCTTTTGTGAGACAGGCTATAATACTTAGCTACTGAAAGACCTACCGTATTTCTCTCCTGCTGAGAACGATTTGTTACCTAATGTCACTTATAGACTACATGCAAATCAAATTATTATTTAGAGCTCTGTGTGGTGCAATACTGATTAAAAACTTGTCAAGCTATCTGAAGAATAAGGCCATTTCCCAGCATGGAATGATGTTATTTATTCTGGGCCCAATGATTGGGACCAGACCCATGTTTAATAACAATATCTGTGACACAGGGTGGTAGTAGAAAATCATTTAGAATGATTTCTCTTATCACAATCATAAGGCTTGACAATTTCTGACCACACAACTGAATTTCTGAAATACTCATGCAACTTTAGGGAAATATATCAGAAGGCAGTGAAACTCAATGAATTCACTGAAGTCAGCAGACACCTACAGATTCTTGAGATCATTTAGTACTATTGACCACTGTACTCTTGTAATGTTATAACTCCTTCTCACTCCTTTGGCTCTCCAACATTTTCTCTATTCCTCTTATCTCTTTGGCTATTTTTTTTTGTATTCTATTCCTCTATTAAATGTTTAAAGATATGATTTATCTTGAGTTTTCTTTTCATTTTCCTTGTTGTCCTGCAAGATTCTACATTTTCACCTGTATTTATTGTTCCCCGTATATTCTCTAGGCATGATCTTTCCCTTAACCTTCAGGCCCAACATCAGCAAGCCATAAGACATCTCTCACTAATAACTCAGATTAAACCTGGATAAACGAACTCATTATCTTCCATGTAAATTGGCTTGTCCTAATTTTTGGTTCTCAGATTCACACAGTCATGTGGTATACTTCCCTGGAATCCTCCTTCCTTACAGTCACATCGATTAAAACTTGATGAGTCTACCCTTCAAGTACACTGTGGATTTTCTTTTCCTGCAGCCTCAGTGATGTCCTCATCATCTGTCCACTATCACTAAGCTAAAGAACTCCCTTCCTGCAATCTTGCCTGTCTCTGATTTAGTTTCCTGGGTACATGTTTTGAAACACAGACCAGAGTCAGTTATTACCAGCCTCTAGAAATACAACAATGCCTAAATTTCCAAACATATTCCCATGGCAGAAGTAGTCTTCAAGGTCATCTTGGAAGCCATCTTTTTAGGCCCTATCTTTAGCATTGTCTCTTTTGTGCTGTAAATTGTGCCTATATTACCAAGACATAGCAAAACGCTTCATACTCACGTGTGTGCATGAACTTTGCGTAGTTCTGCTTGTAAAATATACTCTGCTAGCTATCTATTATTATGTAACAAATCACCACAACCTTAATTGCTTAAAACAATGCACGTTTATTAGCTCATAATTCCTGGAAATTAGGAATCCAAGTATGGCCTACCCAGGTCCTCTGAATCACAGCATCTCACAGGCTGCAATAAAGCTGTCAGGCAGGATGAAGCCCTCATCAGCTGAGAATGAATCTACTTTCAGTGCTTGTGAGCAGAATTTCATTTCTTGAGGCTTCAATTCGTAACTGGCTATTGGCCAGAGATTCCCTTCATTCCTTGTTGCACGGGCTTTCTCATAAGCAGTTTCTAGACAGATCTGACAGCTGCTTCATCAAGCACACAATGGAGGGAACCTTTCAGAAAGATGAAATTCATAATCTTATGTAGCCTAATTTGTAAGTGATATCTCATCATCTTTTCTGTGTTCTACTGGGTAGAGGCAAGCCACCAGATCTAGCACATACTGAAAAGGATGTAAGGGTCCTTTCTGATACACAAGGATGAAAATATGAGGAGATGGAAGATTATTGGGAGAGATTTCAGAAGTTTCCTACCACACTCTTCCCATATTTTCCCACTTTCATCAACTTGCTAACTAGCTCACATTATCGAAGATTTCTTTCAGTTATTAAGACTTCAGTCTCACAAAGAAAATTTCCCTGACCAACCTCACTGAAGTTGATTAGTCCCTCTGTGTACTCTCAACACACCACTAACTTTATTTTTCATTTATTGTTTACATAGCTTTCTCTGTGTCCAATATTTTACCAAGAAAATTTGTATCTTATTTTTTTAATACCTAGTTAGACAGTCAATTGAATGATTGTGCTCATTAAATGATAACAATAAATCTTTAAGATAAATGAAACCACAAGAATTAACAATTTTGAAACTATCAGCAGATATGGTGTCCTCTGGGAAAACTTGACACAAATGTTCTGCCTAACATCTGAGTATGGCTAAGATGATGTAATTGTAAAGATCATAGGCTTTGGCATTAGACTGTGAGAATCACAACTCTGTCACTTGTCAACAGTGTGGCTTTGAGCATGTTACTTAAGCTCTCTGTCTCTTGCCTTACTGGTCTGTGAAATGGGAATAATATTTGGACCTATATTAGAAAGCTCTTTTAAAAGAGAATTCAAGTGATTCATGGAAAGCAATTAAAAGAGAATTGTATTCTCAGTAAATGTCAGTATTTATTATTTCCTTCACCTGTACTGAAATAAAAAGATGATCATTATATGTGGTAAGTGGGAAAACAACTTGAAGAGATAGGTGCAAAATTAGATTTTCTTTTGTTTTTTATTTATGTGTACATACTTAGCTCATCTATATGTGTACATATAAGGTAAATTTTGAAGTATACGCAGATTTTAACATTGATTTCTTTTCCCGAGATTGGGGAAGAGGTACAGGAGTTTATGTTCATTGGTTATTTTGCAGATATTGGTACAGTTTGAATGATTGTAGATGAGCATACATCATTTCTGTTACCTCTTCTGGGTTAAATTAGTTGCTTCAAATATATGTTTAAAACCTCATCCCCATTACATCAGAATGTGCCCATATTTGGAAATAAGGTCATTACATATGAGATTTAAGATGAATATTGGGTCCTTGATCTGATATGACTATAATATCTTTATACAAAGAGAAAGAGCACACAGACTCACAGAGACATGGAGAAAAGGCCATAAAATGACAGAGGCTGAGATTAAAGGAGTTCCAGGGACTGAAGACAGAACATCAGAATCTAAGAAGCAAGGAAAGGTTCCCGTACAGAGTTCAGAGGGGTCCTGCCTCTGCTACCACCTGGACTTTTGACTTCTGACCCTGAGTCAATACATTTGTGTTAGGGTATCCAGTTTAGACTCTTTGTTTCAGCAGCCTTGGAAAGTGACTGTAACTAAAATAAAGTAATTAATACCTGTTTTGAAGTATAAGCAGAAAAGTTGAGGAACAGTTAGTTGAATAGCTCATGAAATTATAATCTTGGTACATTTTAGCATGTGTGTTGTTTAAATCCTCGTTCTTCAACCATGATAATAGATATATTTCTATTGGAAATCACAACAAAATCTTTGAGAAGCAGTTCCTGCGCTGGTCGAATGTTCTAAGACAGCTAGAGCTATTTTTTTCCACTTTGTTCATTGCTGAGGTTTCTTCTACCCAAATTCCAATCATACAAGCCATGTCAAGAATCCAGGTCATCTAAGAGTCAAGCATTTGATTGGCTGCTGGGACAGCATAATCTTTTTTTTTTTT
>PVLD010022527.1:8730-29243 GCA_004027595.1 Dinomys branickii
TGTGCACCCATGTTTATAGCAGCACAATTTGTAATAGCTAAAATGTGGAAGCAACCCAAGTGCCCATCCACAGAAGACTGGATTAAAAAATTGTGGCATTTTTATACAATGGAATATTATTCAGCTATAAAGAAAGACAATTTTGGGAACTTTGTAGGCAAGTGGACAAAACTGGAGTCCATACTCATAAGTGAGATAATTGGTGTCTGTTTGTCAATATGTTTTTGTACTTTTATGTTTCTAAAATAAAAAAAAAAAAAAAAAAAAAAAAGATCTAAGACTGCAGCAAGAAGCTGAAGCAGAAGGTAACCCCCCGTTTTGAGTTGCGTTCCCGTGTTGATCTAAACCCGTGCTGCAATATGATGAATGTAAGAAGAAGCAGAAGGTAACCCCCCGTTTTGATTTGCATTCCCGTGTTGATCTAAACCCGTGCTGCAATATGATGGATGTAAGAAGAAGCAGAAGGTAACCCCCCGTTTTGACTTGCGTTCCCGTGTTGATCTAAACCCATGCTGCAATATGATGGATGTAAGAAGAAGCAGAAGGTAACTCCCGTTTTGACTTGAGTTCCCGTGTTGATCTGAACCGGTGCTGCAGTACAGTGAGTGTTTCTATGTAAATAAATCTTTCTTACTATCTACTATATTGGTATGGTGTGTTGCTTTCTCCCACGAATCTGCCTATAATATTAAGTCTGAGCTCAGCGCGCGAAACCGAAAGTCTGTTTCGCAACAGTAACTGAGTAACATGTGAAGGTAATATTATGTAGGACAGCATCCAGAGCGAATTCCCTTCTATGTTCTCTATAATTTGTATTTTCTCAATCGTTTTTGTATTAACAGAAGTGAAGATGACTTTATGTTATGCAGCATCCAGTGCTGATTCCCTAGTATCTTCTCTGTAATTTGGTACTTCCTTTAAAGTTTTTGTGTTAACTAATGTGAAGATATCATTATGTAATACGGCATCCAGTGCTCATTCCCTACTATGTTCTATATAATTTTGTATTTTCGATATTGTTTATGGCTTGTTCTGGTTTATACATCTCCATTCTTTTGTCTTTAAAATAAAAAATAAATAAATAAATAAATGCTGTTGAAAAAAAAAAGAAAAGGAAGGCAAGATGATAGATAGATACCTGGGATAACTGTATTGCTGATGTCCGGTGGTTTACTGAAGGGAATGCTTAGGGCTTACCTATTGACAACCTATAATATATTACTTTCAAGAGTATACAAAGTACTAATCCACACTTATAAGAGAAAAAAAGCTAAAAGAATATTAACTTATCTTTATGCCCTGTCTCCTGAGAGAATGATTTGAAAGGTTGTGATTCCATTGGACACATATAAAGTTTAAGAAGTCTGCTGCTATATTTAAAGTTTATAATGTACTCATTCAGTATGCAGGAGAAGAGCTCATTCGGTGGATTCTAACATGCAGGAGGAAAGTTATAACCAGCAAGAAACAGCAGTCTTTTCCAGGTAATCAAGATTTGAAAATGTAGAAGCACTGAGTGTATGACAATTTTTTTTAAATGCTTCACCAACTTTAATTCTTACAAAACATGCTCTTCGTTTCCAATTCTGCTCCTCTTCACCATTATTCAGTCAAGTTCATGTCCACTCATAGAAATCTACTATAAATTGCAAAGTCTCTCAAAGTCTTTAATAAAAGCAAATGTGAATATTCCCTCAGCTCAGAAATCCACACTCCATTGTTAAAACCTGGACCTGAAATTGAAAGACACAACAAAAACCTTTGGTTTCCAAATACTACTTTCGGTTTGTTGGCTTGTTTGCTTGCTTGCTTGCTTGGTTTCATTTTGTTTATAGTATGGTAAGTTAAATCCAGGGTTTTTGCACTAGCTACATCCCCGCCTTTAAGAAAGGGTCCCACTAAATTGCCCAGGCTGGGCTGGAACTAACCATCCTCCTTCCTCCACCTCCCAGAGCGCTGTGATTAAAGGCATGTGCCACCATGCCTGCCTTAAATAGCACCATTTTCCTGTGATCAGCTCCCTCCTGCCTTCCTTATCACCTTCACCAACCCAGCCAGTGCAGTATACCCATCCAACTTGGGGGGTTTTTGGTTTTATTGGTTTTGGTCCTGGGAATGGAACTCAGGTTCTCAAACTTCCCAGGCAGGTGCTGTGCCACTGAGCTGTACCGCTGGCCCTATCAGCCCAACTTTTAGCAGTAAGTCTGATAATCTTGTACTGTGTTCTTTACACACACCTGTCACGTAAACACATCAACACAAGGACACTCTACATTGATCACCTCATCCCCTTCCTACAAGTTTCTAAAACTAACACGAGGGACAAAACGTTACAAAACTACACAAAGCAGGTTAATGTTGCTCAAAATGTAAAGCTTTCATAATCATTAGGCCCTCATCGTACTCAGCATATTAGTGTCTTAGCTGCCTTCCTCACTGCTCAGACAATACCACAGTGCTGACACCCACAATTTAAAGCAGCAAAGGTGCCACTTTGGTTCCCTTTACATTGCAGTGCTGGAGGGCTCCAAGGCAGGACAGAAAGCACTGAGGGCCAAGGAAGGGCTGGGAAGGAAGACAGACCCTTCCAGGCCATGCACAGAGTAACCCACCTCTTCTGACTGGGAGACTCCACCTCGCTACGTCACATTTAGCTGTATCAACTCATCAGTGGGGTCCGCCGATGAGTATCACACCCCTTGATCTAATCACTGCCCAAGTGCTTGCAGCAGTGAGAGGAATGTCAGCCTCCTAGGCCCTAGAGCTCAAGAGCTGCAAAGCTAACCTCAAGCACCAGCTTCTTATACTTGTGCATTACTAACTTGCTTTGATGGAAACCACAAAGAAAAGGGGAATTGAACACTAGAACATGTTTCTAATAGGCTTGCAAAAATGAAAACTGTCCCTGTTTAACTAAACTGTATACATTAAGACATTTAGTAGCACTTCATTTGTACAAGACCTTCTCCATCACTCTAAAAACACAAACTGAGTTAGAAAAATGACCTATTGTCAAAGTACTACAATCAAACAAGCTAGGCTGATGATTTATTAAATTATTATGCACCAGTGGAAGGCAGAAAGGCTGTGGAAAGGAAGACAACAGTAACCAGAGTAAGATACAAAGGAATAATATGGGAAATAACAGCTAATTTGTTAATCAAAGGTAGACTTAAGTGACAGCCGAGAAATGACACTTATGGGTAGAAATCAATATTAAAATGAACCCAGACACTGACGGTTTGACTTAAGGCTACTTGGTGACAATGCTTTTTTAAACCAAAATGAGTTCTATTCATAGACATATAGTTGGCTTAACCACTAAAACTCTATTTTTTGTTTTTTATTTGATTTACATCAACAAAACTCAATATTGCCTGCATAGAAATAAATATAGTACAGCAACCAAAATAAACATGAGGCTTTCGCATTTGGGTGATAGCCTCATAGAAATTAATGTATATTTCAGGCAGTTTGGTTGAAACCACACAGGATGCCTTGGGTTCAAGCAGCTTCCCATCGTTCCATGTCTACTTCTGATCACTGGTCTTATAAGTAATCCTAAAAATACATAGCTTCTTCCCTTTCAGTATCTGAAATGAGGACTGGGCTGATTGATTCAAACGAATGAAATACCTTTAATATTTACTATAAGATATCAGAAGAGTTATGAATAAAGAGAGCAGAGACTTAATTTTAAAATATCCTAATACACTGAACTTTTTTTACTATATTTTATTTCATTTTTAATTTCTGGCTTGGAATTTAAAAATCTGATTTCACTGCATTAAAATTGCCATGGCGCTGGATTTAGATAATTGTAAGTGAGGAGGCACAAAGATATTGATCATTACTTTTGAATATCACTTCTAGCAGTGAAATATTACTAATTATATACAGACATACACACACATACTGTGATGGAATGATTTTATCGCACTGAAATAACTGTAACTTCGTGGTGTGATTAATCACATCTCCACCTGGGTAGACATAAAGGCAGAATCTTGTAAATAATGAGGGAGAAGGAAGGCTCTGTATGTTTTGTGGTTTAGGAGCAAAAGTAAAGTCACATAGCAACGGGTGCTGATAATACCACAGAAAGAAGGAAAAAGAAGAGAGTGGACAGTAAAGAAGAAACAATTTATACAAATGTGCTTATTTAATTCATGAGTATGGAAGATTATTTACATTGATCATAAGCAGGTAAAACTAACTGTAGAGCATACAAAAAGATGGTTAATATTTGCTTGGTGGTTAAATTTCATATCATATGTATTATTGTATTTATTATATTTTTAAAGAAATTCTAGTAGACAGAAGTAAAAACAAACAAATCTATTAATGTGGGCAAATATTTATCTTCAACAATGTTCTCTGGGAATGGTGGTACACACCTGAATCCCATCACTTAGGAGGCTGAGATAGGAAGATCACTGTGAGTTCAAACCCAGCCTTGCTACATAATGAGTTCGAGGCCAGGATAAACTACATAATGAGACACTGTCTCAAAAAAAAGTCATAGTAGTGTTATATATAAGGACCATAGAAATATGTATCTGCATAAATGGGGAATTTACCAACTTTCTATTGAGTGTGCATCTTGTATAATCACTTGGACAAAATATGCTTCATGAAATATACATTGCTCATGTAAATAAATTAATTTAATGTAGTAAAATTATTAGGCACACAAACATGTAATTCAAAAGTAGAAGAGGATAGAAACGATATTGAAGCACATATTTAAAGTGATGGCAGTAGTTTCTTCTGAGATGATAATTACTTTCTACATCTTTGTTCACTTTTTTATTTTGAAGAAAAGAAGAAAAACGTTCCCTAAAAGTTTTTAGTGGTAGCTTCAGCAGCACACGTACTAAAATTCTAATATAGTTTAATTTTTCTACAAACAGTATACTTTACTTTGTAAAAACCTAGGAACAGCAGCAACTTTTGATTAGGTTTTTTGAATGTCATTGTTAAGAAAAATAAGGCATAATTTTCAGTATTTCCCCTGAAGTTGCTGAGAAGCTGATCAAATTCTCCTACAAATCCATCAGGAATGTTTAAAGAAATTAATTGTAAATTTAACATCTAATGATATTTTATAACATTGAAAAAGAAATTACTAATAAATATTAGATTCATAGTTAAAAATATACAGAAATAAAAGGTTGTTCTTATAGTCTTGTGCTGTGACAATCTTTCATTGCTTTAGTCATCCAAGCTTTTAAAAAATATTTTTAATGAATGACTGATTATGCTTCCAAAGCATGAATTGGTGATCTCCTAGAAAGCTAAGACTATGTTTTCTCTTAAAGTTTGATACTATAGCAAAGGAAGCAATCTGAGTGGTGAACAACTTATACTTAATGTAATTTAATTAAAAACAAACATTTTCGATGTTTATTGTGTATAACATGATGACGTTGTGAAATATGTACACATCATACAGTGGCTGAAATAGTTAACATGTTACATCACATTCTTATCATAGTAAGTTGCCAAACACATAAAATTTAACCTTCTTACAAATTTTAAGAATATAACATATTATTACCTATTATGGTCAACAGGTCATATAATACATCCCTTGAACTTATTTTTCCCAACTAGTACTTTATATTCTTAGAACAGTATCTCCCTAAAGAATGCATGTGTTCCTCCAAAATTCATATGTTGCTATTTATACTCCAAAATGATGGTATGAGGTGGGACCACTGAGAGGTGATTAGCCCATAAGGGAGGGCCCTTCCCTCATGAATGTGATTAATAACTTCACAGTACAGGTTCTTGCTCTTTTGATTTCTTCTGCCAAATGAGGACACAGAATTTTTCTCCCTCCTCACTGTTTGTCACATGAAGCCACAGCAAAAATGCCCAAGAATAGGCTTTCACTGGACCCAAAATCTGCCAAGCTTGACCACTGACTCCAGAGTCTCCTGAACCAAGAGAAGATATATTTCCATTCTTTACATGAAAAGGAACCCCTGTTCCTTATTATGCAGTCTCAGGTATTTTGTGATAGCATCACAAGTGAGCTATGATACTCCTTAATAACCTCTACATAAACTTCAGAGGTAATTTTTGTGTTTCCTTAAAAACTAATACCGTGTTCTCCGTCAGCCTTCACCACTGCACAACATGCAAAAAGGGTGTTTGGTTATAAGTTGCACTGTCTTCGAATTCTCATTATGACTAATTGTGGTTTTATATGAAGACACTTCTATAATCAAAAATTCTCAGATTGTCATATCCATCATGATTGTGGTGTGCAAATAGGATTCTGCTCTATAAACTAATTGGCCTGAAGATTTAGTAGGTGTGCAAGAGCCAAAACAACAACAAAACAAAAACCAAATGGAAGCAGAATTATGGGCCACTTTGTAGCACAGCTATTTTGTATTGGTCTGTTCTGATTACTACAGCACAATTTCTTAGTCTGGGTAACTTTATAAAGAAGAAAAGTTTATTTAGCTCATAGTTCCAGAAGTTCATGGGCACAGTAAAGCTCTAGTGGGGACACCACAACTTACAGCGTCACAGTGGAGGGTCACACGCAAAAGCAGGAGGTCACATCACAGATAGGAATCCCCAGTGAGGACAGCGACGCCTCCTGTAATGGCTGCCCACTAGATCCACTTAAGCATTCCACACCAGTGACCAGCTTCTGCTATGTAAGACTTTTTGCTTAGACCAAGAAAGTCAAAGAATGAAAATCAAATTTCTCTGTGACAGATTTGCAGAAAGAAAAAGAAGAAATCATAGACTCAGATTCTCAGTGTCATCAGTATACAAACAATTTAACTGTATCAAATTTGAACTAGCTTAAATTTATAAAATTTCAAAAGACAAAAGGAGATATTAAACCACTTTTAAATAGTTAAGTGAATTCAACTTAATCTTCAACAGTTTACAATTTTGAAATAGAATGCACTTTTCAAATAAGAGTTCAAATAAATCTCAGTATACTTTTAGCTATTAATTTGCACCTATCTACTCTCTGTGTCATGTTAAAGCAGTCAGTATTTATTTAGTAATGAAAGCTAAGGTAAACATTTCAAAATTACTATGCTTAGACCTTTGTCACTGATTTTGAATGCACAATGCTCCAAGAAAGGGTGGTTTAAATCTTAAACTTTTCTTGATTTTGATAAAATGTATGAGGAGTGTCAGAAGAATTTTTCCTTATTGTGCTATAAAAATCACTAACATTTATGTAAAAAGTCACTTTTATTTCTTTTAGTTTAAGAACAGTAAATTTGACCATCTAATTTGATATTTTATACATTTAGTTCACCTCTTCATTGATATACTATGTCAAGTTTTAGTTTTTCTAACTAGAAGATATTTTATGCTACCACCTATATATGTTCTTCCATAAAATTATAAAACTATAAGCATTTTGTTGAAAGGTAAAATAATTTAAATAGTTGAATAATGAAACAAACAACAAAAAAGAAAATAAAATTTGCTTTATAAAACAATTTGAAATTCTCTCAAGATAAAGCACAAACTGATCCAACATGTCTGGCTAGCCTTAGGGATTTTCTGCTAAAAAAAAGAATTGCATGGAAAGCAGAAAACAGTATTGTTATGGTTGATACATTGTGTCAACTTGGGGATTCTAAAGGTTTGGCTGAGTGACTCAACAGTTCTACATCTTGGGGTAAAAAGGACATGCCCTTACCCTTCTGTGATGTTGTTCATTGTGTCAATTTGAGAAGTTTAGGTTAACTATGTGCCTCAGCAGGGAGCCAGAGTGCTTACTTTGTATTCATTCTGAACCTATGTAAGAGGAAGGCATGCACAGGGTGTGGGTGTAAAGGACCTCCCAACCCCCCAGAGCAGGTAGACTGCATTAAAAAAGAGAACTGAAAAAGGACTGGCTGCTTGTTCTTAAGTCCGCTTTCAGCTTGGTCATCTCCTGGCTTCTGGTGCAGACTGTTCGGCTAACACCTGAGACTCTTTATCCTTGTGGTGTAGGCTCTCCAGTCTTCGTCATAGATTCTACACCATTCCATTGCAGACCCATCAGCCTCCTGGTACGGACTTGCACGGACATTATAGTGAGCTCCAGGCCCAGGGCTGGGTTCTTCAAGCTCCAGCGTGCAGATACCCTCTGCACGCTTCCTCATCCAACTCTGTGGCTGACATTGTAAGCCAAACTTATAATTTCTTGTACATTTGTATGTCTTGTGTTGTATCTGTTTCTCTAGTAAACCCTAGCTGATATAAGTACCTTACAGTGGAGATACCTGAGAGACACTAACTCAATCAAAGATAATATTAATCTTATGAATGATGCCACCTGAGTGAGATGTATTGCTATGGCTAAGATGAATCTTCATTATGATTAGATGAATAGGATAGTTCAACTTTTAAGTAGGCATTTAAAACTCCCATAGCCCTGTCTAATTATAAGAGAAACAGCAGATAAATAAGAATGGAGAGACACTCTACACAAAACCTCTGTTTTTGAAAATTACAATTGAAAAACAGAAAAAACTGAAATTTTATTCATGAACCAAAGGTTACAGGATATCCCTTGTTGTATATAAAGTCAAATCTTACCTGTTTTAGAATAGAAAAGTGGCCTTGAAAAGTGATAGAAGCTCAATAAATTCTGAAGGAAAAGAGAAACAAAAATCATCACAGCCTGACATGTAGATGAAGTATACTCTAGACTTCGTGCTACAATAAGCTGGTAAACAGGCTTTGAAAACAATGCAGAGAAATTAGATGTGCCCTAAAGGAAACAGGGAACAAGCTGTTTTCAACCTCATATACCTTATGCCCTTTTTAATCGAAATCCCAGGCAGAGAATTGTGTCCAAATAGTGCTCACACATTTTTACTTAGCACTATTATACTAGTTTTGAGGATGGATTTAAACACCTCATGAAGGCTATTTTCATTCAGTGCTCATGTTGATTTGGATTCTCTTCAGAATGGGGAGGGCTCTTTAAATTATCTCGCCCATTCATCTCTGTTTTAAAAAAGAAAAGCCACACATCTCTCAGTAACAGCAGATGCAAATGGGTGAAGCTTGAAGCTCAAATGTGAGTCACTTTCTCACATCATCACTTGTAGCTGGGAAATACTGGAGCCTCTTGGACACCAGGAGCAGACAGGACACCAGGAAGAAGCAGCCATCTGGCACTGTAGCCCACGCACTGGGGCTCAGCTCTTCACCTGGACCAGACCCAGGGGCGGCAGAAACCATAAGCGGACACAGGTACTGTATCACCAGTGTGGACGCAGGGCCCTTTGTAATTATTGCACATAGCACAAAGAATGCAGATTTTTACTTCAGTAAAATGAGTCTTGAAGACAATAACACTGTCTAATTCTGATTTAGATATTCCTTTATCATGACTTATATCCTCTAAACCTTTCATGACCTATTGTTAATATAAGTTCTTTTAGCAAACATTTCCAATATAGCTCTTATATTGACCAACTGTGTTAAAAGAGCAAATTCGCTGTTCTTACAATGAGGGTGAAGTTTGAGCAATTAATTTTTTATTTAATCAATTGTACTTTTATTATCTTTATAATACCATATTTCTCTGTTCTATAGACACACTGATACTTTGCCTATTTGTTGAGGTAGCTCCCACATTACTGAGATATTTCTGTTCAACTGTATTTTCTTATGGAAAGTTTTCTCAAAGGTAATTAAATATGTGTTTACCCACAAATATATAGATACAGATACAGACACACAGATACCATTTAAAATGGTTTTATAAAAGATATTGTCAGGTTACAATTCCTGAAGAAAACAGGATTTATAAAAAATAGAAAATTTGATGGTATATATGCAACTGGCAAGGGTAATATTTTTTGATTTTTAGGAAGTCAATTCTATAACTTTCTTTTGTTATAAAAATATTATCTAAATGCTTGCATAAACTTTTTCAGAAATTTGCAAATAAAGTAACTATTTCAAAAAGGATTTCTGAAAAGAATTTTTCCTAAACTATTATAGGCATAACACAGGACTACAACTTGATCAATTTCTCTCCAAAGTGACATCTGTGACACTGCAATCGAAAAGGTGGCAAGAACTCTGTGGAAGTAAAGTAAGCAAATTATTTCAGTTTTTCAAAAATAGTAGAATTATATGGATAACAATATTTAGAAAAACTTAGCTGGAAAGAACATAAAGGAAAATTTTAAAATAATTTATCAATGATCTATATTCCATTCTTATAATATAAATGACTCAAAAAATATATCCTTGGTTTTACTATGTGTATGAACAATTTTTCAGGAACATATAAATGCATCATAGATCACAAAATTTAATTTGAAAATTAAAGTAAGTAACATATGTAGAGAACCCCAGGTAGCAGCTGAAATCACAATACCAATGTAACTGAAGAAACATATAGGTAGCTGATAATTTTAAGACTAAAAAAAATATCTCAGGCAAAAATCTCCATTAGGAGATAGACATAAACTTTCAGACATCACCAGTAAGTGAAATAAAATATCTATTTCAATGATAAACAAATAACTCAGGACAGAACCTGAAATTTTAGTTTAAATACTGTTATTTTACATACCTTTTAGGATCATATCTGCAAATTTCTTTGAGATGGAAGAAGAATACCCAGCATATGCACAAGTGAAGAAACCTCTTACTTCAAAAAAGCACTTGCAAAAGAATGGTGAGTATTTTTCCTCCCCAGCTCCTGCTGAATCCTGATTATTTTGTGTTCTCTATGAAACAGATTTTTAAAGAATTTCATGAAAATTTAGAATATGAGTTATATCTACCTCATTCCCAAGATTTTGTGACCTAAAATATGTCCACGGTAAGACTGAGAGAAACAAGACAGTATCTGTATAGATCTCCTTTATTTGAAAGAAATCCTATGTATTAGCGCTCTTCACACATCAGTGCCAACATGCTTGGGAGACAGTGAATATGAAACAGCATCCTCATCTCTGTTTACATCTCTAGACAAGAAAGTGCAGCCAATTTACTCAGAAGTGGAAGAATATGCTTTGTACAACCACCAAACAAACATAAAAACTGAATCATCTAAAGAAAAAGGTAAGGATTATTGACCATCTCCATCCTTTACATTCTTAGCCTATCTGTATGCAATTAAAGTAATGTAAATCAGAAACTACTATTGTAAATAGTCACTTAGCTTATGCCCCATCTCATAAGATTGCTTCAACTATATCCAAAACTCTAAATGAAAAGGAAAAACTGTAAACCAAATGTCAAAATTTAATATGTCACAAAGAATATTGGCGTAGTTAGGTTTCACGTTCTATATATGCAGCCCTAACTAGTCAAGTGACCATTCTTTGTAGAAAAGCAGAGCAATTTCATGGGAAAACTGTGATTTATATGTAGTACACAGACACAAGGTGTCTATTCAAGAATGTCCCCTTTTATTGGTCAATGAAATTGATGTATGCATTAGTGTTTTAGAAACATTTGCTTTCTTAAACATTTCTGTATGTGCAGTATTCTACTTTGCACTCTGAAAACATTCAGAAAGACCAGGGAATTACATTGGTATGAGTTAAGTGGCTTCCCTAGAGATACATGGCAACAGGACAGTGAGCAGAGCCAGGTGTCTACCTCTCAGGCCAGTGTTCTTTCACACCGGTCCTTATCTTTTTCCTGTTTGAACACGCACAAGAGCTAGCATGCTGGCCTTACAGACCCTTCTTCCCTAAACCCTGCTGTGTAACTCAGTCTTCTCGGCCCGTTTTTCTCTTGCTGCAGAGCCTTCAGTTCCCTTAGCCTGGCGTCTCACAGTACTGATTCTTGCTGGTTCGTGTTTCTTTCTCCTTTGCACAACTGCATTTTTGGGTTTCAAAGGTAAGTTACTCGGCATGTAGATTAAAAAGATTATCTCCTCATAAGGAATTATTTTACTATACCACATTTCTTTGGACATTTAAATACATTTTCCCAAGCAATCTTTAATTTGGTTTATAATGGCTAGATCTTGGAAAGAACTCAAATGCCCATTAACTGAGGAATGGATAAAATGGTCTCAAGTTGCACCCACTGACCTATAAAAGTCTCAGGTTTTTCTTGTATGGCTAAGTAGTCCTCCACTGTATAAAAAGAACACATACTTTTATGTATTTCTCAGTTAAGGGACATTTGAGTTATTTCCAAGATTTAGCTATTACAAATTGTGCTGATATAACATGGGTGCACATATACTGTCGTGGTAAAGTGCTTTTAATTCTTCTGGGAAGATACCCAGTAGAGGAATAGCTGGATCAAATGGAACTAGTTTTTTGAAGAATCTCCACACTGATTTCTACCATGGTTGCACCACCTTACACTCCCACCAAGAGTGGAAAAGAGTTCCCTTATCCCCACAGCCCCTCCAGCATTTGTTATTGGTTGATTTCTTCATAATGGAAACCATGATTTCTCAAACTCTTTACTGAAATTGAAAAGGGAGCAATACTCCCAAGTTCATTCCCTGAAACAAGCATTACCCTCATACCAAAACCATAAAAGTACTCAAATGAGAAAGAGAACTACAGGCCAATCTCCGTAGTGAATGTAGATGCAACAATCCTCAAGATACTGGCAAACAGAATGCAGCAAATCATCAAGAAGCTTATTTACCATAACAAGTAGGATTTACCCTGGGGATGCAGGGATGGTTCAAAATACACCAATCAATAAATGTAATACACCATGTTAATACAGCCAAAGAAAAACTCAACTGAATAGATGTAGACAAAGGTTTTAACAAAGTACAGCACCTGTTCATGATAAAAACCCTACAGAAAATTGTAGATTTTTATCTCTATTTGATAAATGCCATCTTTTACAAACTAAAAGCCAACACCATACTAGGTGGACAAATCTGAAAGCTTTCCCTCTAAAATCAGGAACAAGACAAGGATATCCATTGTCACCGTTCTTATTCAATATAGTTTGCCAAATATTAGCCAATTGTCTAACAATTAGACAAGAGAAAGAAATAAATGGAATAATGATAGGAAAGGTAAAAGTTAAATTATCATTCTTTGCAGATGGCACGATACTCTACATAGAAGACCCTAAAACTCCACTAAAAAATTGCTGGACTTAATAACCAAATTCAGTAGCATAGCTGGATACAAAGTCAACACTCAAAAATCAATAGCATTCCTCTACACAAGCAAACAACTCACTGAGAAAGAAATTAAGGAAACAACAACCTCCATAATAGCACCCCCAAAAATAAGACACCCAGGATTCCATTTAATGAAGGATATAAATGACCTTTACATTCAAAACTACAGTACTCTAAAAAAGGAGATTGAAATAGATATCAGAAAATGGAAACATATTTCTTGCTCTTGGGTAGGAAGAATCAACTTTGACCAATAACAAATGCTGGCAAGGCTGTGGAAAAATAGGAACTCTTCTCCACTGCAGGTGGGAATGCAGACTGGTGACACCACTATAGAAAGCAGTTTGGAGAGTCCTCAGCAAACTAGGCCCAGAGGTCCCATTCAACCCAGCTATTCCCCTTCTAGGTATTTTCCCAGAAGAGCTGAAAACATCATATCACAGTGATATATGTGCACCCATGTTTATAGCAGTGCAACTTGTAATTGCTAAACAGTAGAAGCAACCCAAATGTCCATCCACTGAGGAATGGATAAAAGAATTGTGGTACTTCTGTATAATGGAATATTACTCAGCTATAATGGAAGACAAACTCAAGGCTTTTTCAGATAAATGGTCACAACTAGACACCATGTTCATAAGTGAAATAAACCAGACCTCCATGTGTAAGCAATGTATTGCCTCACTAGTGTAAGAACTGGAAAGAGTGAATAAAAATTAGGAGGTATCACAGACATTGTGAAATGAAAGGAAACTGCTCAAAAGTAAAGAGCAACTGGGGTGAGGGAAAAGAGAAACAAAAGAAGGGGAAATTATGTGTGTGTGTATGTATGTCTGTACAGGATTGCTAACATACTTGTAGTATTGACTTCTATTGCTTTACTGAAAGGAACAGTTAATGATTAATTATTTGATCAATGTTGAATGTCTCTATTTGTTTTCCTTGGAAACCACTTTGAAGATACCGGTATGTAATACAACAACCGTTTAATTTCCTACCACTTTTCTGTAACTCTGTATTGTTTGTATTGTTCTTATGCTATTTTGTAAATGGATATCTGTTGGTTAATATGTTTGCGTTCTTTTATTTTTAAAATGAATTTTTAAAAAGAATCAATTTTGAGAAAATGGGCATAACCAAAACTGTTGTAGAGATTTAATGCCAACATGATCAAAATGCCAAAAGCATATCTCACAGAATTAGAAAAAAGAATCCTAAGATTTCATTTGGAACCAGAAGAGACCTAAAAAAGCAAAGGCAACTTTGGGTAACAAATGCAAGACTGAGGGCACCAGAGTACTTCATAAGTTTGTTTTAGATGCTTCTTTGTTTTATTTTTAGTTGCCTTTTAAAATTAAATGAACTTTAAACTTATATGTAAAACTACAGAAAGTATAAATAATGATAGATTAATGTGATATTTTAATATACCCATTGTATGACAAGTTAAACATACCCCAATCCTCAAACCTTTAGCAATTTTTTATGGGGAACACATTGCACAACCTTTCTTCCAGCTTCTTGAGTTGTACAGTGCTCAATTGCTATCAGTAGTCAACAGACAACATGGTGAGATGGCATACCAGACTTTCCTACACCTATCTGATAATCAAACTTTCTTCACCCTTCTCCTGCCCAGCCCCACCACCAGTCTCTGGTAGCCACCGTTATATGCTCAATTTTAATGAGATCAACTTCTTTTCTATTTTAAAGAGAAAAATAAAACAATAAAAATGATACAGATGTTCAAAACAAGACAAAAGGAAATTAACAATGGTTACTTATATTTTATATTGCTATTTTCAAAGTAGTGGTTCAGATTATCAGATATTGGCATGTAAAATTGATCAAATAATATAAACACTAACTGTTCCCTTCAAGGTACTATGGCAATTAGCAGCACAATTATCTTAGCTTTCTTGTGTTTATGTACATATCTTTTTTTCTCTTTTCCCTCATCCCAGTTGGTAACTTTTGGGTAGTTTCTTTCCCTTGCAATGTATCTATTGTACCATTTGGATCTTATTTACTCTTTCAGTTTCACCCCATTGTCACAGAGAAATAGATCAGCTAGACAAAAATCAGCAAAGAAATAACAGAACTGAACCAAACTTGTGAACAAATGCACTTAGTAGGCATTGACAGAATCCTCCACCCAACAACGTCCGAATACACATTCTTCTCAGCTGCACAAGGACAGTCTCTAAAATAGACCACATGCTGTTTGAACTGAAGAACTGAAGTTATTCCATGCATATTATCTGACCGTAAAACAATGAAATTAGAAATTAATCACAAAAGAAACTGCTAAAGCTCCATAAACACATAGAAATTAAATAACACCCTGCTGAACAGCCAGTGGGTCACAGATGAAATTAGAGAAGAAATTAAATCATACCTGAGATCAACTTCTTCATATTCTGTATATGAGTGAGACTGTGTAGTCTTTGCTTTTCTGTACCTGACATTTCCCTTCACATAGGATTTCCAGTTCTATCAATGTTGATGCAAATGGCAGGATTTCATTCTTTCACATGGCTGACCAATATTCCATGCTGTGTACACACTACACTCTCTTTACGGATTCATCAGTTTCTATTTCCTCACGATAGTGATTAGTGCTGCAGTAAACATGAGGGTCCAGGCATCTCCTCAACACAGTGACCTCATTTCCTTCAGATACCCAGGGGTGCAATTGCTGGATCAAATAGTAATATTAATTTTTCATTTTGTGAGAAAATTTCCCATTCATTTCCATAATAGTGATATTACATCACTTTCTCGTCAACAATAGGCAAGTGTTCCTTTTTCTCCAAGTCCTCCCCAGTACTTGCTATCTTTTGTCTTTTTTTTTTAACAAACAGACATCCATTTACAAAATAGCATAAGAAAAATACAAGCAATGCAGAGTTACAGACAGAGTGCTAGGAAATCAACAATGGTTGTTGTATTACATACTGGCATCCTCAAAGTGGTTTCTCAGGAAAACGAATAGAGACATGCAACATTGACCAAACAATTCATCACCAACTGATCCTTTCACCAAAGAGATAGAAGACAGAAGTACAATATCTTTTGTCTTTTTGATAAGACTCATCCATAGTGGAGTGAGGCCATAATCCTACTGTGGTTTTAGTCTGCATGTCTCTGCAATTGAGTGATATTCAGTGTTTTATCACATATGTATTGGCCAATTCTATGTCTTCTTTTGAGAAATGTCTTTCTGAACTTACTGCCCTTTTCTAAAATCAGATTGGGTTTTTTTGTTTCTCTTGCTTGTTGTTCTTGCTGTTTTTTTGTTTATGTTAGGTTTTTGGAATTCCTTATATATACTGGTTATTAATCCTTGTCAGATGTATAGTTTGTAAATGTTTTCTCTCTTTAAGTACATTGTTTCTTCACTCTAATGATTGTTTCTTTGCTGTCCGGAAATTCTTTAGTCTGATTTCATTGGACTTTTTGTTTTATTTCCTGTCTTTGTATCCAAAACTCTCCTAGCCTATGTCAATATCATGAAGCATTCTCTGTATGCTTTCTTCTAGAAGTCTCACACTTCCAGGTCTTATACATTTCTTTAATCCTTTTTCACTTGATTATTGTAACAAATGAGAAATAAGGGATCTTCTTTCATTCTTCTACATGTGGATACCAAACTTTCATGCCACTATCTATTATAAATACAGTATTCTCTCCAGTGTGTGTTCTTATCAACTTTGTAAAAAATTCAGCTTTTTATTGATATATGGAATGAGATCTGTTTCTCCTGGGTTTTCTATCCTGTGGGAGTAAAGATTTTCAAAATAGGTATTAATGACCATTTCAATTTCTGTAGGATCTGTAGTGATTTTATGCTTTTCATTCCTTCTTGCATGAAACTGAGTTTTTTCCATTCTTTTTTTTTGATAAGGTTGGCTAGGGGCTTATCAGTTTTATTTATTCTTTCAAAGAACCAACTCTTTGATTCATTTATTTTTTGTAGGGTTTTCTTCATCGCAATTGCATTCATTTCTACCTAATCTTTATGATCTCCTCACTTCTATGTGTTTTGAACTTGACTTGTTCTTCTTTTTCTAAAAGTTTGAGGTCAGCATTAGGCTATTTATTTGTTCTATTTCTGTTTTCCTTATGTGTGAGTTCACCACTATAAATTTCCCTGTGAGGACTGCTTTCAATGCCTCCTACAGATGCTGGTAAGTTTTATTTACATTTTCATTTGTTTGTAGATAATTTTTAATTTCTTCTGTGATGCATTGGTTGCTCAGGAGATTGTTATTTAATTTCCAAGTGTTTATGGAGTGTTTGGAGTTCCTTTTGTCATTAATTTCCAAATTCATTGCACTGTGGTCTGATAATATGCATGGGATAATTGCAGTTCTTTTGCATTTAGTTAGATATGCTCTATGGCCTAGAATGAGGTCTATTTTACTGAAAGTCCCATGGGCAGATGAGAAAAATGTGTACTCTGATGTTGTGGGGTGGAACACTCTGTATACACCTACTAAGTCCATTGGTTCACAGATTTGGTGCAGGTCTGTTATTTCTTTGCTGATTTTTTGTCTCCTTGACCTGTCTTTTTGTGTCAAAGGTGTGTTTCAGTCCCCTATTACAATAGTGTTATTAATCATTTGGTTTTTTCATGTCTGCTAAGACTTCTCTTATATAGTTTGGTGCTCCAATATTTGGTGCATGCATGTTTAGGATTTTTATCTCTTCCTCTTGCAGTTTTCCCCTAACTAGTACGTAGTGACCTTCTTTATCTCTTTTGATTGTTTTTGGTTTGAAGTTTACATTGTCTGCAAACATAATAGCTACCCCTATTTTTTTTTCAGGGATTTTGTTTCATGGAGAATTGTTGTCCATCCTTTGACTTTCAGTCTATGAATTTCCTTTTGAGTAATGTATGTTTCCTGTATACAGTATATTGTGGAATTTTGTTTAGTAATCTACTCTTCCAGTCTGTTTCTTTGAACTGGTGAATGGAGGCCATTTACATTAATGGTTATAACTGACATATGTTAGCTTATCTTTGTCATGTTATTTATTCGCTATTGGTTTCCTACTTTTGCTATCTGTTTAATTGCTTGCTGTGCTTGAGGATTCCTTTCTATTGTTGTTCTTCAGATTGTAGCCTCTTTTTTCTTGGTCTATAATATCTTTTAGTACTATTTGTAGGGTTAGTTTGACACTCATGAAGTTCTTCAGCTGTTCTTTGTCACAGAAATATTTTATTTCTCCATTACATTTGAAGGATAGTTTGGCAGGGTATGTCAGTTTTGGTTGGAAGCTGTTTTGTCTCAGGACCTGTAATACTTCTCTCCAAGCTCTTCTCGATTGGATGGTTTGTGTTGAGAAGTCTGCTGTCATTCTAATGGGCTTTCCTTTATAGATTATCTATTTCTTTTCTCTAGCAGCTTTTAATACTCTTTTCTTTTGCTGGATATCTGACATCTTGACTATTATATGTCTGGGTGGTTTTTATTTTGATTATGGCTAGTTGGAGTTCTATATGTCTCATTTACTGTACCTCAGAATCTTTTCCCATGTGTAGGAAATTTTCTGCTATTGTTTCTGCAAATATTCTTTTTATGTCAGTTGTGTTGCCTCCTCCTGTTTCATCGGCTCCTATTACACTTACATTATTTCACTTTGCCTAATCTTGCAGCTGTTGAATTACATTTTCCAGGATCTTTGTTGATTTTAAGAGATGCTTCCTTCACAATCATTGCCTTCCATTCTGTCTTCAGTATCTGAGATTCTATCTTCAGCATCTTTTGAGCATTTTTGCCAGCTTTCAATAGAAGTTTTGATTTCCTGGATATCTCTTTGAATCTGTTTCATGCTTTCTATTTCCGTCCTGTACTGTTCATTTAATGTTTCCATCTTTTTCCTTTTTTTTATTTAAAAAAAAATTAAAGTACAAAAACATATTAACAAACAGACACCAATTAGCGTAAAAAATAGTACAATCACAACTGATCTATAGACAAGGTGACACGGTCTCAACAGTGGTTATTGCTTTATCCATTGATGTCTTCGAAGTGTAAATATATGAATCCAAATACAGACATGCAAAATTGGTCAGACCATTAATCCTCTCAACAACATAAAAACACAAAAACCAAACATCCAAAGACAGAAAACAAAACAGGCAAACAACAACAACAACAACAACAAAACAAAAACAAAAAAAAAACCACCAATAGTTGCTACTTTGCATATTGATACCTTCGAAGTGTGAGTTCAGGATAATACATACAGACATACAATATTGATCAAATAACCCGTCATCAATTATTCCTTAGCATTAAGTGATATAATACAGTAGTAGAACCATGTTAGACCTCCTGCATATATGTATATTCATATATACATACATATATTTCTGTCTCTTTCTTTTCTCCTTTCCCTCGTCCCATCTGTTCTTTGTTTTTGAACAGATTTCCTTCATGTCTCTTAGTTTATATTCCCACGCTCGGGTTCTTACACCAGTGATATAATGCCTTTCCTGCATATGTATCGCTGATTTATTTCACTTATGAGTATGGACTCCAGTTTTGACCACTTTCCTACAAAGTTCCCAAAACTCTCTTTCTTTATAGCTGAATAATATTCCATTATATAAAAATGCCACAATTTTTTAATCCAGTCTTCTGTGGATGGACACTTGGGTTGTTTCCACATTTTAGCTATTACAAATTGTGCTGCTATAAACATGGGTGCACATATATCAGAGTGATATGATGTTTTCAGATCTTCTGGGAAAATACCCAGAAGAGGGATAGCTGGTTTGAATGGAACCTCTAGACCTAGTTTCCTGAGAAATCTCCACACGGCTCTCCACAGTGGTTGCACCAGTCTGCATTCCCACCAGCAGTGTAATAGAGTCCCTATTTCTCCACAGCCTCGCCAGCATCTATTATTGGATGACTTTTTCATACTGGCCAGTCTTACTGGGGTGAGATGAAATCTCGATGTTGTTTTTATTTGCATTTCTCGAATGACTAAGGATGTGGAACATTTGCTCATATATTTATTTGCCATTTGTATTTCCTTGTCTGAGAAGTGTGTATTCATCTCAGATGCCCATTTCTGGATTGGGTCTTTGAATTTGGACAGGCACATGTTTTTTAATTCTTTGTATGTTCTAGATAGAAGACCTTCGTCTGAGGGACAGCCAGCTAGGATTTTTTCCCGATTTGTGGGTTTTCTTTTTACTTTGCTGGTGATTTCTTTAGATGTACAAAAACTTTTCAGTAGGATGAGGTCCCAATTATTGATTCTTTGAAGTGTTTCCCTTGCAGTTTCATTTTTGTTCATGAAGTCTCTGCCTACTCCTATGTCTTCCAGATTTTTACCTACTTTCTCTTCCAATAGGTTTAGAGTTTCTGTTTTA
>PVLD010022528.1:0-29150 GCA_004027595.1 Dinomys branickii
TCTTTCATGGCCTGTTGGAGTTGTTTAATTTCGGATGCAATCATTTCATATCTTGAAGTTATGAGGCTTCCTGATTCCCTTGTTTCTTCCTCTTCAAAACTTGTTCTTGGTGGGGTTGAGTTTTGAGACTGCGATTTGCCCCTCTGTTTTCCCATTTTTGGGTATCAGATTCAAGATGTGGAGCAGTTATTGGAGTACCAAGTCTGTCTCGAGCTGGTGGTGTTTATTAAGGAGGTTCGCTCCCTTGCTGCTCACCCGGTCGCCATCTTCCCCGGATCTCCTGTCAGGCCATGTTTTAAAATATACTCCTCAGAAATCCAGGTTTTGTCTGTTCTATCTTTGCATTACACAGCTTTACTGGAGCTTTCCTTCTGGCCAATCTCACAACATCTTAAATCAT
Organism: Dinomys branickii; assembly: GCA_004027595.1. Classification (NCBI taxonomy): domain Eukaryota; kingdom Metazoa; phylum Chordata; class Mammalia; order Rodentia; family Dinomyidae; genus Dinomys; species Dinomys branickii. Next base: position 401 of record PVLD010022528.1, read on the forward strand.
TCTGCTAGGATCTCTGTTCTTGATTCTCAACATAAATCTGGCTGAAAGTTCCTAACAATAGCCATGCCACAGCCTCTACATTTGACTGCCTTGAAATTTCTTCTGCCAGATTATTAGTCCATTGCCCTAAATATTAGTCTCAGGAAAAGTCTCTGGACATGAGCAAAATGCAGTCAAACTTTCTACCAAGGCATAACACATATCATCTGGAGTCTAGCAGCCTATGCAGTACTTCTTCCAAGCATAAACCTCCTGAGTCTGATCTTTACCAGTTTTCTGGTCTTCTGAGCTCTGACCAGAATCTCCCAGGAGAACAGCCAAAGGTATTCCAGCTTTAATCTTTCAGGAAATATCTCCAAAGCTTTCCAAACTCTTCTCATAAGCCATTCCCAAAGACTCTTGAGCCTCACGATCAGTTATAGTCACAGCAACAACTCCACTCCTGGTACCAAATTCTGTCTTCATTACTTTTCTCTCATTGCTAGGACAAAGTATGCAACATCCAAATTTAAGGATGGAAATGTTCATTGTGCTTACAGTTTCTGATGTTTGCAGTCCATAATTATCTAGTTCAAAGACAGGGAGGCATGGTTGAAGGGCAACTGTCCAAGGTGGCAGAAGACAGCAAAAGTGACAAGAGCAAGGGGGAGGCAAGCCTCTTTTCCTCCCTTATGTTGTAAGCAGGAGAGCCCCACTAGGGTGGGTGTAGCACTCACCACATCTCTGTGCCTTCCTCTTGCACAAGATGAAGACTTTGACCCCCTGCTGAGTCTCTTAGAAACTAAATATGAAAGACAAGGTTCCTAGAGGCAATGACATATGCTCTATCATGACAGCCTAGGTATGCAGGTGGTGGCAGGAGGATGGGAATGAGGCAGCAGTAATGAGAAACAAGGTCACATGAACTCTTTTCAGGGGCAGGAAAGAAATAACTTAATTTACATCTGTTATGGCTTGTGTCTAGAAGTCCCCCCAAAGTCTCATGTGGGCATTTGTGGGGCTTTTCTGAGGTGGCTGGATCTAAGGTGTGTGATGCTGGGATTAAGGTTTTGTGATAACTGAATCAGTCTACTGATTAGTTTGGCATAGGGCTGAGTATAGATAATGGAAAGCCACTCCCTGAGTGGGAGTGCTGCCTGCCCTATGGACATGTAGCCTAGATAGAATATAAGGGACAGAAGGAGGGCTGCTGTGATTACCTCTTTATTGACGCTTCTTCTATACTTGGATGCTTTGCTGCCTTCTGCCCACCATAAACTGTTTCTCCTCTGGGGTGCTTCTTTGCCATGCTGCTGTGGCTTGGAGCCACCTGGCTGTGAACTGAAACCTCTACAAACCAAACTAAATAAACTTTTCCTCTTTTAATGTCAAGTGTTGGATACTTTCTCTCATCAACAAGAAAAGTAACTGAGACATCATTTAAAATAAAATTTTGTCATATTTTACCAAAAAAGGAGTTAATGGAAACAAAAATAAAAACACCAATTATGAGCAAACAAACCAATCATTGCCTTTTTGCAATAGGTAGCAGATGGTCATTCAGAGGGTGGGGCTATTCGGTCAGAACAATTTAGATGATTTCTTGGGCTCTGTTGTTTAGTGAAATTCAGATAACAGATCCTACCCCTCAGGAATATTGTAAGGGTTATATAAGACTTTACATGGTATGGAAGAAGTGTTATCCTTGCTGTGTCTGGCACATTAAAAGCACTTAATACAGTTTGTAAAAACTTGTGGCATATGCATGGGAGTGGTTGAGACTGTCAGACTTAGCAGAAACAGTAGAATTATGAGCCACCCAAACATTAGTGGGGCGATTAGCAAACATTAATGATAGATTGATTTGAGAAATGAGGTAGATGGAAATGCCCATGAGGTCCGTCGTCTGCAATGAGTGACAAAGTGGTCAGGTGAACCAGAGAGACTTGAGAGAGATCGCCATGGAGTGAAAAGATCTCTGTGTTACAGATATCTAGTTGGAGTGACCTGAGAAAAAGACAAGGGAAAGTGAACTACTAGGAGACAAAGACTTTGCCTGCTATTGTCTATTTGGAAGTCATTAGTGTGTAAGAATAAGAAAACACATTCACGTAGCAAAGTGTTGGCAAAAGGATTGGTGGGTCAAGAATAAAACCCTACCCTACAACAGTATGTAAAATGCAGACAGAAAACAGTGGAAAACCGGAAAAAATTATCTTATAAGACATTAAACTCAAAAAGTTTCACAAATAATTCGTTGCGAAGATTGGTGAATGCAGTATGCAAGCAGATTTGGTGACTTTCTAACAGGACCTCTTCTCAGTGTGCTGCCCTCAACTCTGTACTTCCTAGTGGCACTGTTATCAAATTAATTTTTCTCCTCTGTTTATTGACATCACTGTTTCACGCTTGTCACAGATGCTCCTAAGAACATGGAAACTTCTTAACTTCTGACTGAAGGTCTCACTTCACTTGTCCTAAAGACTCTTTAATTGACAGCACTTGTATTCTCAGGTAAGGTGCTGCTTTCTATTCATTTTGACTCTCTTGTAATTTTCTTCAAATAAGAATGCCTCTTCAGTGAAGTTTTAATTTTTTGCCCTCTCACCCTTCTTTGCACACAAAATTTTCCCATATGTTATTTTTGATTGACATATAATAGTTGCTTTTGTTTATGGGGTGCATCATTATATTCAGTGTATGTGTGAAAGGTGCAGTTACTTCCTCAGTGTAAATAGCTTTTGCAGTTCTTCAAATCTTACCATTTCCATGTGGTGGAGACATTCAGACTCTTCTATATTTACATGAAAAATGTAACTGATTCCCGTAGATAATACTGACCCTATTCTGTCATGTAGCATTAGACTTCCTTCCTCTCCTCTCCCAACTAGTTTTAATACCCATTGTCCACTTCCTCATCGTTCTCCACTACCCCCTCCTTTTCCAGACTCCAGGGACCTCTCCCCTGCATTTATTCTGTGTTCAGTTTTTATCTTGCACAGATGAATGACAGCATGCGATATTTCTCTTTCCGTGGCTGGCTTTCTGCCTTTGACATAATATTTTCCAGTTCCACCGTACCACAAGTGACTGGATATCGTCATTTTTGCTAACTGAATACTACTCCATTATGTGTATGTATTTCTCAAGTCACTCATCCGTAGTTGGGCATATTGGTTAATTTCATGTCTTGGTTATTGTAGATAGTTCTGAAATACAAATAAGCATGCGTGTATCTCTTTGATAGCAATTTTATTTGGCTCCAATATTTACTAAATAATGAAGCTCCTTAAGAAAGGTCTGATTACATTGGTGGTAAACGTGTTGGTAGAGAACTGCTAGAAATTGAACTCCAAGTAAGGAGAAAATGGAAATTGAGGAAGTGAAAATAGCGAATGTGGTACCGTCTCACCACGATTATCTTACAGGAGAAGACAAGCCCAGACAGCAGGGGAAGCACCATGCGGTGAATATTATAAAATGGAAGAGTTTATGTATTTTTCTGTTACGTGCTTAGCTGACTCATAATACAATTAACTGACAAGAAACCAAACTTGGGATGTGGAGCAGAGGTGGGAAAATAACAAATTCTATTTAGGACATATTGAGATACAAATTCAGTTAATGAAGCCAGAACTTTGATTTTTAGCAGCCTAGAAGGGAAGTCAGAATATAAATTAAAAGTTAGAAAATAATTGGTAAATTGAAAGTAGGGGTGTACATCTGTAATCACAGCACTCACAGGCTGAATCAGGAGGGCTACTGTGGGTTTGAGGACAGGCTGGGTTACTTAGTGAGTTCAAGGCTTTCCTGAACTGTACAGCAAGACCTTATCTTAAAAAAAAAAAAAAAAGAAATCACTGGTGAACTAGGAGTAATTTAATCCATGGTAGTAAGTGAAATTTCCAAGAAAGATAAACATTGGAAACGAAGACCAAAACTCAATTCTGATTGAAAGAAAACATGAAAAGTGCAGAAAGGGACTGAATTTATCATAAAGCCCTGGTGTATGTTTTGTGAAAGAGTAGTAAAGATAGAATGAGTCAGAAAGAACAGTGGAAATGAGAAACTTCAGTTTCAGTAAGGGGAAATTCAGCCAAAAATAAGGTAAGAGTGGGGTTGCCATCCTAGAAAATTAACTTTGAAGCTGAGAAATGCTATAGTGCCTGTTGTTTCTTAGAGAAAGTATAAAACACCAGTGATTTTATCTTGTTCACACTATGAAAAGGAATAATACTGAGAGTACCTCAATGAATTTGCCACTATACAAACATAACATTAGAAAGAATGCTTATGGAAATGCTTAACGACATCTTAGGTTTCTTAAGTGTTGGAAAGTGGTTACAAGAACAGCATCATCTAAGAAAATTATTGCAAGAATGATTTCTTTTTTCAGGACAATTACTAAATTTTCTATTTAAAAATAGTCACAGTACATTTCAAAATCAATTCCCTACATTTTAATTCATATCCACCAAATTAATACATCTTGAATTTAAACATGCAAGTGTGTGCAACAGTATAAAAATTAGAATGCATAACTATTGAAAAATGCTAAGTGTAAATTAGAAATTTTTCATTGAATTGTGATAAAGCTGTCAAATATCAAGAAAATGTAGCATCATGTGCACTATGTATCGAAATCATCCAATGCTATTTAAAGCATACTGTTACATTCATTTTACAGTTACCTCTGAAACTGTTTCTTCACTTTTTAAAACAAATATTACTACTGCTGTCACTAGTCTTTGACTTTTTCTGCTAAATGATAGTTAAAGCAATACTGTAGTTCATCTTAAAATGTAAAGAAAATATCCCAAAGCTTTGGGCAAACTCTGAGCAACAGCATGCCGAGGAGAGGAGAGTGAAGAGTGTGGTTTGGCTAAGACAGGACCTACACAATGGGCTTCACATAAGCCCATTTCTGAGAAATAATTCCTTGCACACACCTGCATTCACATGTGCATACATTCATAATGCACTGATGTGAAATAATGTATTGATATTTACATAATAATTTCAATGGTATTTTCTAGAGCAGAGCTTGACAAAATGCAAAACATAATTTTCTAATTTTAGGGCAGGGCTTGGGATTCAACCAATCCAGGAAACTCAGTGATGTGTGGCACAGGCTGACAATTCTTTACATAGGAAAGTTCCAGAATATGTAGATCATTTGGGGGATACTTAAATACAAGGATTAAAAGTCAGATGCAATAAAAATATAAAAACACATGGTTCAATCAGTTCAAACTTATTTTTCAGTAAACTTCAAAACAAAGCTACCACTCTGGTAAAGTAATTAGATCATGCTGCATTACCCAGCAGTTATCCCTCCTTGATGGTGCCTGCTCTGGCCCACTCTGCTCTGACCATGAACGCTTATTTCAGTTTTACCTAAATAACTCTTGCAAACACTGTCTCATTTAGAGTTTTACACGGGGGCTGGGGATATAGCTCAGTGGAATAAGCGCCTGCCTAGCAGGTGCAGGGTCCTGAGTTCAATCCCCAGTACCGCCATAGAGTTTTACACTGCCATACCTACTTGAAGCTTATGAGTTGTCCATCTAATATTTTAAGGCCTTTAGTGACAACATAAATACCTGACATTTGTTAAATGTGAAGACACTGTTCAGTATAATGATGTATAATATTATATTTCATTTTGGTCCACATATGGTAAACATGTGACAATGCTAAATTCACAATTTATTCATTATATATATATATATATATGTATATATATATGTATATATATATGTATATATATATATGACTCCAAATTTCAATACTCAAGGTAATTTTCATATCTTAAAAGCATAACAACAACAGTACACAAACAAGCTCACGATGTAACACAAAATGAGTTTGTGTTTAAAGATACTATGAAATTTATTTAAAAATGTAAAAGGTAATGTTCTTTCATTTCCTATCAGTTTTAAATACAAAGTGACATTTTCATTTTCTGAACGTATTATCATATGATATAGTAAAATAAGTACTAGCAATATCCTTTCTTTTTAGGATATCATAACAGAGAATATCCATATAACTTAGATCCACTGCAGATGCATCCAAAGTGCTTTTGTACATCCAGGGAAAGACAGTTAAGCAGTACTGAGCTTGTGTAGTGGCACGTTTTGAGAACATGTGGCTTCAGTTCTGGGTCTAAAGTATCTCATAAGCCTGAACATGAAGTAGTATTATTCAACACAGAAAAATTAATTGATTATGTGCTTGTCTAACCTGTACCATTAATTCAACTGGGAACAGGAAAAATAATCCATATTAAGTCACAGAGGTCTTACATTCAACAGTGTCAAGCATTTGTAATTTTTTACGGATGCTCTGGTTTCCACAAGTGCCCAGAGAACCTCACCTGCTTTTTCAATTTGTCTCCTACACTGTGCCGTAGGTCAGTGATCCCTAATGATGTCACGTCAATACAGTGGTTAAACAGTGATAAATAATTTACAGTTGGGCAGGTAGTCCACATCTTAATGTCAGTCATGCCAGGCAATTATTTCCCAAGTTAAAATGGGAGTTCCATTTCTCTCTACAGTTTTATGTGTATGTTCCTAAATAAAAAACTGTGTTTTCCAGACATGATTGAAATTCAAAGATAACTCAATTTGAAAAATAAAGGTAAAAGGAGTACATTTTAAATATTATCAATAGCATATGCTTTTTGCAAAAATAATTTTACCGTAGAGTTCTTAAAGGTAATGCTGAAAGGATTCAAAGCATACCTGCTATGGTCTTGGTATTCCAAACCTATTGTCTTTGCAACTCTTTTATTATTTCTTTAGTGAGCTCAGATATTCAGCATTCATTTCTTGAAACATGTGTCTGAGTACTGCCTGAAGTATAAACGTCGATCTTTTTAAACTTTAAAACTTTAATTTTTACATTTTTTACTTCAGAACATAAATGTTGGGATAAATTTACTGTTCAACAGACGCAGGAAGTCTGTTTACCCTTTCATCTTCACGAAGGTTGGAGTAATTAGATGCCCTTGGTTTAGAAACCTGCAATATACCATGCCCTCCACCAGAGGGCTCTAGAGAAGCAGCGGCCAATGAAGGTTCAGATGTCAGAGCCCTCCCTTCACGAAGGTCATTGACGAAGAGGCCTTTACAAGAACAGGCAAAGTTTTATTCTTTGGTTCAGGTTAACTAATTTCTTGTTTGTTACTAATTGAACAGAGTTACAAAATCCTAAGTACATCTCTGAGTTTTAACGAGTCTTATAATCTTGGGTTTTCCTTACCTGGACACGACAATGAGTCCTGGGGAATGGACTCTGTGGCCAGTGTGGATACTACATTTAATCCCCAGCGCAAGAAACCTACTCATTTCCACATTCAACAAAACTGAAGTGGGACCACATTTTCTTCCTTACTTTCCTTTATATGCACTATTCCCTCACATTCCACCTCATGTACTGGTAACCCAGGGTATCCTGAGCTAAGTCCCAGCCCTATTTATTTTTTCTATTCTTTCTATTCAATTCTATCCTATCCTATTCTATTCTATTCTATTCTATTCTATTCTTCTATTCTATTCTACCCTACCCTACCCTACCCTACCCTATCCTATCCTATCCTACCCTACCCTATCCATATATAGAGCCTTGTTCAGTTGCTGGGTTCAAACTGGTGATCATCTTGCCTCAGCCTCTCAGGGTGCTGGGGTTATAAGTATGAGCCAATACATGTGCTTGTAATATTTTCTCATTAAATTTTCCTAGTGAAATATTTAATGAGAAGGATGTGACTATAAGAGCTACAGCCTAACATATTTTCTGCAAAATGTTTCTGGTGAAATTTACTGTAAAAGGTAAGGAACTATGACAACATTGCCAATAAAGTAAACTTGGTCTCCAAACTGGAGAGACGTTGCCTAAGAAATCGCATTCGTGTAGGATCCCAAAGAGGGGAACCAGCAGTATCGAACATGGTAAAGTGTCACTGAGAGGAGCAACCACAGAAAACACTGAATAATTTTGTTTTGGTAGTTTAATTTAAAGGTGTGTAGCTTCAAGAAACATCAAAAGGAAAATGAATAGCCCAAAGGTCCCATTCCTCTTTTTCACAATAGCATTCCTATGGCAGGTATCTTGCACTTAAGAGCCAAAGTGACCACATTCTGGTGTAGGGCCACACAACTATTGTCTCAGACTCTGAGCGGCTGAGGCAGGACGACTGTGAGTGCAAGTCCAGCCTAACAACTCCGTGAGAGAACTTGTGTGAAAACAGAAAATTTAAAAAAGATTGAGGATGTAGCAGAAGGCCTTTGGTTCCACTCCCAGTACAAATCAACCAACCCAACAAAAGAAAACCTTCAGCCAGGCATGATTTTCAAAAGGAATGTGGTACACAGTCTATTATCTGAATAAGTATAGAAAAATCCATGTAAGAGTGATCTTCTCTGAAGGAAAATACAGATTAAAAACTTGCAATTATTTGTTTTTAGCATCTTTTGTAGTGGAAGTTTATTTAGCTCCCATTATGTTTAACGATATCTTTAACAGAGTTCTAAATCAGAATTTCATTTGAAATGTCACTGGTTACACTTTATCTATGGAATGATGTGCTGAACTTAAAAAGTACCATATTGAAGCATGATGAACTCAATGAATTCCAGAATACTGCATTGTTACAAAAGTGGGACTAGCAGACTCATGCAAAATAGACTTACATGTTACCTGAGACCAAACTCCCAGCCTGCGTGAAGATACCTTCATCCAAAACACCATGTAATTAAGCAGATAAAATGTAAAGACCGGAACAGAGACTTTGATAAACTTTGTGACTACCGTATTCCCTTTACCTAGAACCAGAGTAAGTCTACTATGAATATTTAGCAGCTGAATGAAAATGTAATTCAAAATATCTTTAAAATTTCATTTTCTATTACTTGTTTTGTCCTTTGTGAATGACATTAACAAACTACTTACTGACTTGGATATTATATTTTCTTTTCAATATTTTTAAAAGGCAGACACAAAAAAATACAGGCATATATAACTCAGAAGTATAGTCCATAAATATAAGTACAAGAAATGAAATTAATTATATAGCACTAAAATATTAAGACTTATTCTATAACATTTGAATAGATTTGAATAGATTATTATTATTTTGATTTAAAAATTATACAGGTAACCTTCTTTCTTCTTATGAAAATATAGATAATTGGTGAATATAAACATTAGGAATGTTTAAATGAACTAGGGGCCCTAGGAAGATGTAGCTGAAAATTGCTTTTAGGGTAATGAGTAAAAAAATAGCAAAAGCCTTTCTCTAATCCATTTATTTAACAATACTTACAATAACTTATTATCATTCACATTAGAATTTATAAAAGAGAGGAAGAAAACAAAATTACAATTTAGTAAAATGATGCAAATATTTTCTAGCTGAAATCCTGTTCTCTCTACTTTTAGTTTTTTGAAGTTTAAAGTTTTGAAAATCAGCGTGCTGCTAAGCTTCCACATGGGGGGCCCTCACACACAGAGCCCTGGGCTCTGCTTGTAAAAACAAAAGAGAAAGCATATTTGATATAAATATCTTAAGTAAACACTGAAATAAGTGTTATATCTAGACATATTTTAATTTTTAGACTTCCTTCAATAAAACAATAGGAGCTGGCACCAGTGGCTAAGCAGAGTGTACAGGCCTCTCAGATTAATAACATTCTCCGTTATGCCACAGCAAGAGATACATGTGTCCAAAACCACAGAATGTAGACCAGGAGGGAAGCGTGGCCTTTGGTGAGAATATGCCACAGTCATGGTCCAGCCCCTGTACCAAATACACCCCTTCATTTGGGGGTATGATAATGGGGAAGGTTATGTGTGGGGAGATCTGGAGTACATGGGAAATCTCTGAACTTTCCAGTTACTTTTTCTGTGAATCTCAAAGTGTTCTAAAAACTGTAAAAATATTTGATGTCTACAAAGGTAACTGGTACTTTTAACTAATGTAGCATATGTAAGTAATACTTATCAAAGAGTCATCGATATTTATTCAACATCAATACTTGATTAAAAAAGTACTTTAATGTGAAATGAAATGAATGCAACATGTGACGTACAGAGAAGACCTGATTAGCGCTCATGAGAGCGAATGCCATTGCGTTTCTCCATAAGACAAACACATAAAAACAACAAGAAAAACAGCAGCAAGTAGGGAAACCACACAAGTGCTTTAATGTTGCTCTGCGTGTTTGTGAGTCAGGTTTATTATGTACTCCTTTACGTATTTCATTTATTTTCTTCATCAATTTACAAATTTTATTTCTATACTCTTTTGTAGCTACTTGCATTTTCTCAGTCACATCTGTAAGAAAAAAACTTACAGAAAAATGTAATGCATTATTTTTGAAGTGAAAGAAAATCTAGCACTTTCTTTTTTGTTTATATATTTTGATACTGGAGGATTTAAGAATCAACAGAGTGAACTTTGGATGAAGAAGATCTTCCTAGTCAGTTTTAAAACAGAATTCAGCCTGTTTCACAGATTCTGAATATTATAAAGAGGCTTTCCTACTTAAAAGAATGAGTCTGTATTCCCTTGGATGCTTCTGTGCTTTAAGAAGCAGTAAATCCCCCAAATGAAAACAGCAAATGATGCCTCAGTAAGGTCTGCTAGGCTGAGGAGTTACTCAGAGAGAAATTTTAACAGCTTGGAAATCGTGAAACTACCTTCACCAGTTCATTTAGTAATAAAAAAGATACAAAAATTCAAAAGAGAAAAGAAAACAGCTGCTGTAAATTATGGGTATGGAAAACTCAAATATCCTCCAATTATCCAAAAGTCCACAATAGGCTCTAGTAGATAGTTTTGCTTGATCATGACTCTAAGAAACAAAAAGTTCCAAGAGAAATAGGGTAAATATAATTGCAAGTGACAGACATGTTAATTCAATTTACTTGCTCAAGATGTCACTTTCCACTACCTTACTCTGCCTGTTTGAGTATTTAAAAGCAATTTAGAAATTCCCGTATGGTCTCACTATTAGAAACTTTTCAGGAAGTTGTCCGAAGAACACATTTTGCATCTGTACTTCCTTATTTATTCTGTGGGAAAGTAACAACTTTGCATATTTTGTGGGGCAGGTGAGTAGTGTTCTAAAGGTCTGTCTCACTGCTTAGCAAGTGACTTACAGCAAAACACAGGCAGAATAATTAAGCTACAAAGGCCAACAACGAGACCACAGGTGAGGATGAGAGTAGATGTTCAAGCTCGGGACACACAGAAGGCACGAGGTCCTTAAGGCTAATTAGATAACAGGTGGCAGTTAGAGAGCCCCAGATGCATACTATTCGTGATTGATACAGGATGTGCTTTTCTATGTCTTATTACCCCACATTTTTCTTCTATGGACAAAAGGCAAATGAGAGTAAAGTGAAAGTAGAAGCGAACGGAACAGTACAAAGTTTAACAAAAACTGACATCTCATCTTTTAGTCATAATCATCTGTCACACTGATAATGACTAAAGGTATTTCCTAAAACAGTGTTTTGACTAAGAATTACATTTTCTTTCCTGAATTTTAAAATTTTTACTATTAAGTATAGAGATTAAAAGGATAAGCTGATTTGATAAATGTAGTTATTTACTAGTTGAAATTGTTATGGAATGCCCCTCTCTGTTCTGAAGCTTGAATTCAGGGCTCTCTCAAGAAACTACATCCCCAGCCATTTATAAACATTTGAATTTTATTTATTTAATTTTGTTTTGAGACATGATCTTGCTAAATTGCTACATTGCCAGGTTTGGCTCCAAAACCTCCTGATTCAGGCACACAGAGTGCTGGGACTACAGAAATGTGCCACCAACCCAGCTCCTAAACTTTTTCATAGTTTACCTGGAAAGAAAACATAAAATGATACAAGTTAGTTTATAAACTTGAAAGAAAGTATATCTGACATTTTGGAAGAAGGACAAAAAGTGCAAAATATACTCCCAAACATTTACCCCAAGAAACAGAATGCTAGGATTTTTCTTACATGAAATGGCTCTGAGAAAGCTCTGTAGTTTAAATATTCTATTTATCTGTTTTCTGCATGGCAATTTCAATGTGCAAGATCCAACTTTATTTGAATCAGAGGATTAAAAAACAATATCAAATAAAAGAGTATATATCATGGAATTAAATATAAACATATGAACTATAATCTCTAAATAAGGCCATGTATTTATAATCAATAGGAACATATAATGACAAACTCATGGAAAATGTAAAAATTAATTGTAATATTATGAATGAAGACTAGGTCATTAGTCACAAACTGTCTGCAGATTTTTGTTTACAAAACATATCTAAATATATCAATCTACCTTTAGCTACAGGGGATGTGTTCCATGATCCCAAGTGAATGGTTGAAATCATTGATAGTAAACAGGTTTAGTTTATAACCTGGCACAGTAGCAGATTAACAATGTAGTTACAACTAAAGTAGAATCGCTGGTTTTGTGCAACTTGAGAAGCATGAAAGGCTTAGGTCAAGGAATGGTTTAGATCCCAGGTAATATGGAGTCCAGTGGCACAAGTTTTCACTGTGTTTCTCAGAATGATGCGTGTGATGGTTAGCATGGATTTTCCACTTGGTTTGGGAGCCACCCAGGGGGTCACTCAGGCACTGTTCTTTTTTTCTGGTGCTGTTCTTCCAACCCACCATAAACTGTGAACCTTGCCTCTGTCATATGCTTCTGCTGTGATGCTTTTGGCTTAGAACCAGCCAACCACAGCCTGAGTCTTTTGAGCTGTGATCCAGGTCACTAAACCTTTCACATTTAAGTCACATATGTTTAGCACTGTGTGTTAATGATGGAAAAGCTGTCTAACACAGAAAAGTTGATGACCAAAAATGGGGTCAGTGCTGTGACTATATGTAACTATAAAGTTTAGAAGCCTGTGGAAATGGCTTGTGCGAGGAGTTTGGAAAGATTTGGCAGTGCCGGCTCTAAAAGCCTTGGAATGGAAGCTGATGGGAATTCTGCTTTGCTCGGAGTTCAAAATGCCAGAACACTGATAGGAGATAAGTCACTAAGGGCTAGGCTCGGAAACTTTAAGTGAGAATGAGGACACTATTAAGAAATACACTAGAGAATATGCGTTTTACAAAGTGGCAAACATTTTGCTCATGTCCTAAGATTTTGCACAAGGCTGAGCATAAATTCTGTGGATTAATTGATGTGGCACAGGCAATTCCAAGCCACCCCAGTATTCAGGATGTGGATGGGTCCTTCTGGCTACTTAGAGTAGGCACACTCCCTGAGACCAGGGTACCAGCAGCCTCTGAGCTTCTGGATGGCTGAATATGCTAAATATATCACTGGAAACAGTTTCTTAGAAGGCCTTTTTCAAGTAGGGAGGCCAGGAACTCACATTTTAAACGAAGTATTTACACTTTGGTACATCTTGGTCTGTGTAGGTAGATCCATAATCTATAATGAGATCTATAATGAGAATCAGTGGTAAAAAAGCACATAACAATCTGAAAAACTTACATGTTGGTCTGAAAGGAATTACACGTAAAGTTCAGAACAGAGCAGGTGGAAGAGATTAATGCTATTTATATTAAAATCAAGTACTTTATGAAGAACAAAAGGAAAAAATATTTTCAGGCATCCCTAGAATCTGTAACACCCTACCCAACACAGACCAAAATGTACCAAAGTGTAAATATTTCATTTAAAATGTGAGTTCTTGGCTTCCCTACTTGAAAAGGGCCTTCTAAGAAATTGTTCCCAGTGATATATTTAGCATACTCAGCCATTCGGATGCTCAGAGGCTGCTGGTACCCTGGTCTCAGGGGGCGTGCCTACTGCTCCCGCTAACAGCCAACCTTGGCATTGTCTATGAGATGCAGATTTTAGCAAAACACAGAATACAAGTGTTGTGGCCTTAAAAAGGTTTCCACCCAAACTTCAAAGAGGAGTCCCTATAAAAGCAATGTGTGAAGCTGTGGGAATCAACCCAAAGTTTCAGAGGAGATTCCAGGAAATCAGAGACATCAGGAATGTGGAACATCTGCCCAGAAAAGCTACAGGCCATGCGTTGGTGTGTGCTGGAGAATAGAGGCCAACAAGGAGGTTTGTGGGCTTCAATCAGGAGGGCTATACACATGGGAGTTTCCAAACCCTCTGTAAATTACATTTGTCCCAGATGTTGAACATGGAGTTTCAGAACTTAATATTTGCCTTGCTGGATTTCAATCTTATTTTTGCCAAATTCTTTTCTCCTGTTTTATTCCTCTCTCTTGGACTGGGTACCCTGTGCTATTTCATTTTGACATTCTGTAAGGAACTCATAACTGAGAGTTTGCCTTGAGTCTCAGGGAAGATTTTGACTTGGACTTTTACCCATGCTGGGACTGTTGTGATTTTCATGAGCAAATTATTGTGCTTTGATTGTACATTGCATAACTTTGACTTTGTGATTAATTTGGTTTAAGTATTATTTGGGGACATGTGTTTGGATATTGTCTTGGTTACTTTATCATTGCTGGGACAAAATAAACAACACCCACAAGTTAAAGAAAGAAAAGATTATTTTAGCTCACAATTGATAGAGGTTTCAGTGAATAGTTGGCTGTTTCCAAGGAAGGGCAGCATGGCAGAGGGGCACTGCAGAGAGGAAACAATTAATGGCAGGTAATTAGCAATGAGTTCTCAAGGATGAAGGAATGTATTCTCCAGCACACACCTGAATTAACCCAGCTTTTCACTCCAGGCTTCACCACTGAGCATTAGACCAAGTTATAAACCTAATCAGTGGACTAACCCACTATTGCATACCTACGAGTTAATGTCAAACATCCATAATGCAATATCATTGGCACTTCCCAGAAGCCCCATGTATGAGCTCATGAGACATTGGGTGACATTTAGATATAAGCTGTTACACATATCAAATTGATAAGAAGTGTCTTGTGATTGTTCAAGTAGATTGTCAACCTGGTTGGCTTAGGAGCCACTAAATGATTAGAAAGACACACCTCTTGGCATGTCTGCGGGCATCATGGAGACGTGATCTTATGAACTGTAGTTGGTCTCCCTTCCCAATCTCTCTGACATTGTTCCTCTACTAAGCTTCATAAGCATCCATCCTTTGCCATGATTTTAGTGCATTGGAACAACTATAAAAGGAATGATTCTCCTGAAATAATGAGCTAAATTAAATCCCTTTTCCTTTAGTTATAAGATCTAAAGGCAGTGTTGTGGGGAGCGACTAAAGCTGGAAATTGATCACATGTGTGGAGTAAAGAAAGACCACTTGAAAAACAAAGAGCACCCATGTGTGCCATGTAAACAAGCTGCTCCAGTCTAAAGAAAAAAACTACCATACACCCCTCCAATACAAGTACATGTTTCAAGACAAAGGGATGTCATCTGACACCAACCTGCCAAATATACAAATGCTCTGTGGTGATGGAGCAGTTCCTTTTCCTCCCATGTGGAGAGAGGCTTCGCCTGACCTCAGCTTTCTGTATATTGTCTCTTATTTTTATTTCTCCATCCTCTTGCCATTCTCCCTCACCCAAGGAAATTTAAGAGTTCCACTGTATGTGACATACTGGTGCCTGAATAGGGACTGGGGTAAGAAGAAATAGTGTGTGAACGGACACTTCTCATTTTGGGCACAAAAGTGGGAGACATGCACTGATAGCATCAATATTAATCACAGAGATATATTTATATTGATATCATCAGGTGTGAAACATAAGGCAAACAGTTCTCAAAGAACATGTTTATAGAAATGATGTATACAGAGATATACATAGAAATGCTTGTTGTATCATTGATTCCTATATTTATTTTCTTTTTGTGGATTTGGAGTAGAGAGTGCCTTAATGGTTGTGTGTTTATTGAGACAGCCACAAAGGACTTGGCTCAGAGCACTATTTTGAAATCAAGTCCTGGAGCAACAGTTCCCACAGTAAAAGTTGAAACCTCTGGCTTTGCTCAATCAGATAAGAAAGGAACTGTGGAAGACAAAAAATGAATAGCTAAAGCATGTTTAAATTCAGGAGATTATATGTGCAAGGGGAATTTTTTTGATTTGTATATGGATCAGGCCACCTATGAAGTTAGCTCAGTAATGCACAGCACTGTGGGAGGGAGGGATGTGGGTCAAGTGGAGGGGGGGGCCCTGTGCTCTGGTCATAAGCAAACTCAGCCAAGATGCCCCAGCCACCTTTGCACACACATAACTGCCAGCCATGCCCAGAACCTTTCACACTCTGAGCTTTGTTCAGAGGCATAGAAACTAAAATAGCCCAAATCAGAAGAGTGAGAAGCCAGGGTAAAGTGGCTGCTGTTACTGGAGAGACAATGACTACAGCATCTTCCATGGTTGGGAGGCACTGATGAAGCCAACACATCAAAAGAAACTTCACCTGGATTTAAATATTACTAGGGATAGGACTACAGCAGCAGAAGGATAATTCAATCAGGTTAAAAAAAAACTAGAAAGGGTCCTCTGGAAATATCTTCATACTGGACAATGGAAGGTGTTGGTTTCTGTGAGGTGACAGCACCAGATGAAAAGAAAACAAGAGGGACGAAGTTATGGGAATGGGGTGGCTGCAGTCTCTAGGACTGAAGTCTTGACTGCAATTTTCTCCAGGCTTTTATTAATATTCTCTAACATAAAATAGGAATAGGTGAAATGGGAAGAATAGTTAACAAGATTAGTGAGGACATTATAATTTAACTATCCCAGGAGCTGTACTCTGTAGCTTTCCTAGCCATCATATTATTGTTCCTTTGGAAATATTTTAATAAAACATCTTGTGCTGTCCTGTCTGAATTCCACTGTGCCTTAGGTCCTGTTTTCATCTCCTTTTACACGAATACTTTCACAAGACTTCCTCCAGAACAAACAATCATATGACCTGGTTAGCCTCAAAGTCCCATAAAGGTTATATATTGTAAGGTGAACTATGGAATGTCCTTCATAGGTAGGGACCCAACTGGGTACTAATTTGGGGTTGAGGGTTTAATTGTATCTTTCCAGAGACTGCTAAATGGCCTATCTGTGTACCAGAGTGTGTTGTCCAGCTGCATCGTAGACCCAGGCCTGGAGAAGTTGATTCTGCCTTTCCAGAAGCTGATGCTCAATCCTATGACAGTAATGTCTTGGAGATTTCTCTATAGCCAAAAGACAAGGATGGAGCTTAATCCAACCTTGGGTCAATTGAAATAACTGATCCAGAATGCCCAGGAGATGGTAATCAAAAGTGGGGATCAAAGGTCTGAGTACATGGTAGATGCTTGGAGATTACTGAACTGAAAGTTACATGAAAGAAAGGGACACAAAAGTTACTAGCATTCTTAATAAAAAATAAAATACAAAAATTATATATTAATTATAGATAAAAGATTTTATCCTTTCCAAATTGTTCTTATAAGAGATCTCTAGTAATAAATGTACAGACAATTCTGACAAGTCTATTTATACATATAAGCTTTTAAGATTGTAAGAGTTATTATAATTCAATTTGGTTAAAAATACATTGAGGGGCCAGGCATATAGCACCTGCCTGGCAAGTGGGAGGCTGAGGGTTCAGTTCACAGTACCAAAAAAATTATACATATATATATAGAGAGAGAGAGAGAGAGAGAGACAGAGACAGAGAGAAAAATGGAGAGACAGAGTGCACTCTGATTTTATGTTTGTTTATTTGTCTAGTCTTTTAAGCTGTGTACTTATTTGTCTGCCTGTCCATTCTGTGAACAGCTATTTTTTATTTGAGTTCAATAATTTGAACTCAAATAAAAAGAAACTTGTTCATAATTTCATTTGGTTTATAGATTTAAAAACAAAAAAAATGGTTCCACCTGGCTTGCCAGTTGATCAAAATGGTATCAAATTTGCTTTTCTCATACTTCATCAACAATTGTTATGATAATTAAACAAAAATCCCTTAGTGGAGAGAAAACAGTGGACAGGATTCCAATTGATGAATAAGAAAGCAGCTGCCTGGAAACATTATCCAGTTCTTGTTCATTGAGAGGAGACCCAATGATTTCCATAGCCTCATAAGAAATACCCCAATAATTGTTATTAAAATATATTATTATAATATGTTTACATTGCTCATTCATGAAAGGATTAAGTTTTCTAGACAATAAGGTTTTTTTATTTAAAGATGCTTTGGTACAAAGGCTTTCATATGGCTATGAAAATTGTTATTCTTTTTGTAGTGTCAACATGGCAAGCGAGTCCAATGAGAATGACATTTACAAGAGACCAGAAGAGCAGGAACAAACAAAGCTTTATTGATCTAGCTAATTGGACAGTCTCTAACCAGGATCCAAAGAATAATTGTGCTGATCTGGGTCTCATCTTTGGTTGAAGTGCATTTCTAGGTTTCCTTAGTAACCATTACCTCATTTTGGGAACTTACAAGAATGTCACACAATTATCAAAAAGTCTGTCTTTCCCAGGAGCTGCTGGACAGCTGAATTCCAAATGACCATTACAGCTTAACTTTTAGCCTACATTCCAATTTGTCCTGTTTGTTCTGTTCCCATTTTCTAACTATGCTCTCCTATAAATGGGTTGATAACTAACCAAGGCAAAGGGGTGAAAAGTGAGGGATAATTACAGCTTGAGTGAACTTAACTGACTTCTCTTAATATGGACTTAAAAACAGAAAATGGAGTCTTTCTTGCCCTATGGGTGTATGGGTGTTTTCTTGCCTGTAGATGTGTGGCTCTTCCAAAGTGTGGCATGAGGATTACTTATTGTGACAGACTTTTCTTTTAGATTCAGACATCTGTCTTTGACAAAACTTACATGATGTGCATCTCATTAAAGGACAACAAATTAGGTGAAAGTATCTTAGGGTTTTGCTATGTCAAAATGGAAATTTAAATATGTTACAAAATTTCATCATGATTGCCATGCTGCAATATTATGCATGGGTTCTGATTTCTAATTTTCTGTGCAAAATATGTAACCACTAACATTCTATAGGAATTCAAACATTACAACATCCATGTTAGAAAACAGCAGTTCTATTTAATGTTTTTAAGGTGCTTGATATTTAAATAAGATAGTAATATTAAACTTACTGCCTTCATTACTGTGTAATATTATTAACTTTCTCTTCTGGATGTTCAACAAATGAGATTTAGAGGCCAAAAACTAGAAAGTTAGATGGGTTAGGAGGATAGGCAATATTTTGGACCTAGCCCTCCAAGTCAACAAGGACTCAAAACATAAGAGAACCTCTGCTGCAACATCCCATAAATTGCTGAGTCCCTCGTCTTCTGATCAAAGAGATTGTGAGACCACAGAAAAAAGTGATTCACAATGTATAATGTCCCCAAAGAGAGTTACCAGGAGAGAAAAATTTCCCACAAGCTTTCACATTAAACAACTTGGTCAAGCAATGGCTGTGACTCATCAAGACAACTCACTCTCACAGAAGTACTAAGGGGTACTGTGCATAGTTCCAAGGTAATTCCTCAGGAGATTTAACTGACCTTGATAGATAGCAAAAAATTAATCAATACCAATCTCACTTTAACTTGGTCTTGAAATTTCAGCACAAAAGTATAACCACAAGAAAGAAAAGTGTCTGCAGAGTCTTGCAAACTCAGCTCCTCTGACTTCAACTGACCACCCATCACTTAAAATACAAAACAGAAAAAGGAGGGAGGTGGGGAGCAGCTAAAGCTGGAAATTGATGTGGGGTAGAGGCAAGGCCACTCTGAAAATAAAAAGTGCCAGAGGCAAACCATGTAAGCAAACTCCTCAATTAAAAAAAAAGAAAATGTACCCCTGCAGTGCAAGAACAGGTTCCTAGGCAAAGGGGTGTCAAGTGGCAACAACCTGTCAATTGTGTAAATGTTATAAATGCACTGTGGTGCTTGAGCATTTCCTTTTCCTCCTATCTGCAGTGAGGGCTCGGTATATTACCTCTTATGTTTATTTCTCTGTTCTCTCACCATTCCTTCTCCCAGGTGTGGAGGACATTCTTTGATGAGAAAGCACTGAGGACACATAATGGTTCGTTTATTAAAATGAACTGAAACCTTTCACCTGAACATAAGCATCCATGGATTGAGTAAATGTGTATGACTAACAAGTTGACTAGGGATTGATCGGCAAGTGCTGGTCAACTTGAGATTCCCAGCTGAACTGAGTGAGCGTGGTGCTGTGTATGGGAGTCCACCTGAGGATTGTTGTCAGCAGCACGGAAGGCAGAACTGGAGAAGGATAAGCTTTAATTACTAAAATGTTTGGTATCCTCGCATTTGTATGACTTTGGTTCTGGCTCAATAAAACATGACTGAGATTGGTAATCAGGGGTGCAGTCTGACAGGCCATAAGCCCCCTGATCCCAGACCTTTGTCTCTCTTGTTTTTCTTGTCTCTCTTACTTTTCTTTACATCTGTGGGCACGTCGTTCTCGGGACCTATCACTATAGATAGAATGACACCGGGAACTTTGAGAGTTGTGCTGGACACAGCATAGTGTGTCTCAGAAACAGGAAAGCTTACTAAGAGAGTGTGTAATTCAAAACTCACAATGTTTTCTTTATGTCTCAAGTTTTCCATTTAATCCTCATAGACTTTTTTAATTTTAAGAATGAAGGAAGAAAACATATTAACAAACACATGTCCATTTACAAAATAGCTTAAGAACAATACAAACAACACAGAGTTCCAGAAAGGGGGTAGGAAATTAACAATGGTTGTTGTATTACTATTGATATCTCCAAAGTGGTTTCTCAGGAAAACAAATAGAGACAGATAACAATGATCAAACCAGTAATCATTAACTGTTCCTTTCAATAAAGCAATAGAAAGTAGTAAAACTGTTCGCTATCCTGTATATACATACATACATAATTTCCCCTTCTTTCCCTTCTCTTTTCCCACACCCAAGTTTCCCCTTACTTTTGAGCATTTTTGTTTCATTTCACAATGTCTATCATACCTCCTAGTTTTTATCCACTATTTCAGGTCTTTACACAAGTGAGACAATACATTGCTTACACATGGAGGTCTTGTTCATTTCAGTTAGGAGTATAGTCTCTAGTCGTGACCATTTACCTATAAAAGCCTCAAGCTTAACTTTCTTTATAGCTGAATAATATTCCATTATATAAAATTACCACAATTTTTTATCCAATCCTCAGTGGATGGACATTTGGGCTGCTTCCATAGTTTAGCAATTACAAATTGTGCCAATATGAACGTGGGTGCATATATATTGATGTGATATGATGTTTTCAGATCTTCTGGGAAAATACCCAGAAGGGGAATAGTTGGGTTGAATGGGACCTCTAGACCTAACCTGCTGAAAAACCTCCAAACTGATTTCCACAGTGGTTTCCCAAGTCTGCATTCCAAACAGCAGTGGAAAAGAGCTCCTATTTCTCCACAGCCTCACCAGCATTTGTTATTGGTTGATTTCTTAATGGTAGCCATTCTTACTGGGGCAAAGTGAAATCTCATTGTTGTTTTAATTTGTATTTCTCGAATGGCTAATGATGTTGAACACTTTTGCATGTATTTATTAGCCATATCTATTTATTTCTCTGAGAAGTGTGTATTCATGTCAGATACCCATTTTTGGACTGGGTCTTTGAATTTGGTGGGGCTGATGTTTTTTAATTCTTTATGTGTTTTAGATAGAAGACCTTTGTTTGAAGGACAGTCAGCTAAATTTTTTTCCCAATTTGTGGGTTTTCTTTTCACTCTCCTGATGATTTCTTTAGATGTGCAGAAATTTTTCAGTAGGCTGAGATCCTGGTTGTTGATTCTTTGGAGTATTTCATGGTTAGTTTGACTTTTGTTCATGAACTCTGTGTCAACCCCTATGTCTTTAAGGTTTTTTCCTACTTTCTCTTCCAATAGATTTAGTGTTTCTGTTTTAATATTGAGATCTGTAATACATTTTGACTTGAATTTGGTGTATGGTGATAGACTCGGGTCTATTTTCAGTCTTTGGCAGTTGTCAAGCCAATTTCTCCAGCATCATTTATTAAAGAGGCTATCATCCTTCCAGTGAGTTTGTTTGTCCTCTTTATCAAAGATTAGGTGGCTAAGTGTGTTTGTGGTTGTTTCTGTGTCTTCCAGTCTGTTCCATTGATCATCTACTCTGCTTTTTATACAGTACCAGGTTGATTTTATTACAGTAGATTGGTAGTATAATTTCAGGTCAGAGACTACAATTGCACCTAACTCATCTGTTGAGATGATCATATGGTTTTTGTATTTGGCTCTATTGATATGGTGTACAACATTAATTGATTTACAAATATTGAACCATCTCTGCATTCCTGGAATGAATCAAGCTTGGTCATGGTGTTTGATTTTCTTGATGATTTGCTGCATTCTATTTGCTAGTATTTTATTGAGTATCTTTGCATCTGTATTCATTAGGGAGATTGATGTGTAGTTTTCTTTCTTGGTTGGGTCTTTTTCTGGTTTTGGTATCACTATAATACTTCTAAAAATGAGTTAGGGAGAATTGCTTCCTTTTCAACTTCATTGAAGATTTTGAGGAGTGCTGGCATTAAATCTTCTTTGAATTTCTTGTAAAATTCTGCTGTATATCCATCAGGGCCTGGGCTTTTCTTTGTCAGTAACTTTTTAATCACATTTTCAATCTCATTAGTTGATATTGGTGTGTTCAGGATTTTTATATCTTCTTGACTCTGCCTTGGTAATTCACACATATCTAGGAATCTGTCCTTTTCTTCTGAATTTTCTATCTTATGGGAGTAAAGATTTTCAAAGTAGGCATTAATATTCTCAATTTCTGTAGAATCTGTAGTAATTTCATCCTTTTAATTCCTTATTGCATGAATTTGAGTTCATTCCTTTCTTTTTTTGATAAGGTTGGCTAGGGGTTTATCAATTTTATTTATTCTTTCAAAGAACCAATTCTTTGATTCATTTATTTTTTGTGGGGTTTTGTTCATTTCAATTGCATTAATTTCTGCCCTGATCTATATAATCTCCCCCCTTCTTTGGGCTTTGGACTTGACTTGTTCTTTTTTTTCTAAAAGTTTGCGATGCAGCATTAAGCTATTTATCTGTTCTCTTTCTGTTTTCCTCATGTGTGAATTAACTGCTATAAATTTCCCTCTGAGGACTGTTTTCATTACATCCCACAGATTCTGGTAAGTTATATCTACATTATCATTTGTAGGTATTTTTATTTTTGTTTTATTTTTTTATTTTAAAGATAAAAGAATATAAACACGAATAACACAAAAACAATAAGGAAATACACAAATTATGAGGAAGATAGTAGGGGATTGACAATGAATGCTGTTTTACATAATATCATCTTCATATTTTTTACTCAATTATCTCAAAAACAATGAAGGAAATACACAATTATACAGGCAATAGTAGGGCATTAACAATGGCTGTTTTATTGCATAGTGTTATCTTCACATTTCTTAGTTATAAATCAGTATAACACATAAACAAAGTAAACACAGAATTATAGAATAGATCCTGGGGAATTAAAATGGATGCTGATTTACAAAATGACGTCTTTACTGTTGTTACTCAGTTATACAAATGATGGCATGTTTGATTAATCATACAGTTTTCTCCACCCTCATCTCCATTGTTCTCCCACTCGATGTAGGTATTTTTAATTTCTTCTTTAAATTCTTCTGTGACCCATTGGTTGTTCAGGAGGTTGCTGTTTAATTTCCAAGTGCTTATGGAGTTTTTCGAGTTCCTTTTGTCATTAATTTGCAATTTCATTGCACTGTGGTCAGATAATATGCATGGGATAATTTCAGTTCTTTTGCATTTACGTTGTTATGCTCTTTGGGCTAGAATGTGGCCTATTTTAGAGAAAGTCCCATGTGCAGCTGAGAAAAATGCATATGCTGTTGTTGTGGAGTGGAATACTCTGTATACATCTACTAAGCCCATTTGTTACAGCTTTGGTTCAAATCTGTTATTTCTTTGCTGATTTTTTGTCCAGTTGACCTATCTCTCTGTGTCAAAGGGGTGTTTAGGTCTGCTATTACAATAGTGTTATTGATTATATGGGTTTTCATGTCTGTTAAGATTTGACTTATGTAGTTTGGTGCTCTTATATTTGGTCCATATATGTTTAGGATTGTTATCTCATTCTCTTGCAGTTTTACCCTAACAAGTATGTAGTGACCTTCTTTCTCTCTTTCAGTTGTTCTCGGTTTGAAGTTTACATTGTCTGCGAACATCATAGCTACTCCTGCTTTTTTCTGGGTTCCTGTTGCATGGAAGATTGTTTTCTATTTTTTCACCTTCAGTCTATGGTTTTCCTTTTGAGTAAAATGTGTTGCCTCTATGCAGCATATCATTGGATTTTGTTTCTTAATCCATTCTGTGAGTCTATTTCTTTTAACTGGGGAATTGAGGCCATTTACATTCATGGTTATAAGTGATATGTGCTGGCTTATCATCGTCATGTTATTTACTTTCTGTTGGTTTCTTACTTTTTCTATCTGTTTACTTGTTTGCTCTTCTTGAGGGTTCCTTTCTATTGTTCTTGAAATTGTGTTCATTTTCTTCTTTGTCTAGAACGTCTTTTAGTGCTTTTTATAAGGGTGGATTAGCCCTCACGAAGTTTTTCAGTTACTCTTCGTCATAGAAATATTTTATTTTTCCATTAAACTTGAAGGATAGTTTGGCAGGATACATCAGTCTTGGTTGGAAGCTGTTTTGTTGTAGGACCTGTAATACTTTACTCCAAGCTCTTCTTGATTGGATGGTTTGTGTTGAGATACTGCCATGATTCTGATGGGCTTTCTTTTATAAGTGATCTGTTGCTTTTCTCTAACAGGTTTTAATATTCTGTTCTTTTTCTGGAGACCTGGGATCTTGATTATTATATGTCTGGGTGTAGTTTTATTATGGTTATGACTAGTAGGAATCCTATATGCCTCATTTCTCTGTATCTCAGGTCCTGTTTACATGCTTGGGAAATTTTCTGCTATTATTTCTGCAAATATTCTTTTTATGTCATTTGTGTCACCCCCTGCTTTTGTATTGAGTCCCATTACTTGGACATTATTTGTCTTTGCCTCATCTTGCAGCGTTTGAATTGGTTTTTCCTGGATCCTTGTTGATTTTAAGAGATCCTTCCTTTCACGATTGCTAGCTGTCATGCTATCTTTGAGATCTGAAATTCTGTCTTCAGCTTTGTTCAAGCAGTTTTGCAAGCTTTGAATGGAAGTTTTGATTTCCTGGAAATCTCCTTGAGTCAGTTTCATGAGTTCTAATTAATTCCTGTATTGCTCATGCAACGTTTCCATCTGTTGCCTATGTTCCTCTATTTTTTTTACCTGTTTTTTCTCTAGATGTGTAGAGCATTTCTTTCATTATTATTGTCATTTCATTTTTTGCTTGAGAGTTTATGTCTGATTTGATCTCTTCTATGGCCTGATGGAGTTGTTTCTTTACTTCCACTGCAATTATTTCAGCAATTTCAAGTGTGTGTTTACCAAGTTCTCCTATTTCAGTGTCTCCTGGACTTGTCCTGAGTGGGGTGGAGTTCTAAGATTGCATTTTAGCCCTTTTCCTTCTCATGTTTGATGTCAGAGACAGAACGCTCAGTCTCCCTCTTCTCTGGCAGTTCAGCAAAGGTCACTAGTGGCCCTAGGTTTCCTAGTGGGCAGGCCTGCCCCTCAGTATCTGCTGAGATGTGCTGCTTAGGCTGGCATTCTCCAGTAGACGGTGAAGTGAACCTAGTTCTGCCAGGTCTCAGACTCCACCTATGATGTCAGTTGATGGAGATAGTTTGTTCAAGCAGCCGCTTGCAGTTCACGGCACATGTATGACCCGGAAGCCAGTTGCACTGGTGGTGCAATCCCAGGCCAGTTTTCCTGTGACCCCAGGCAGTTCAGGATACAGGCAAAACCCAGACACAAACTGCACGGTCAACAGTTTGTGGACCATCTGATTCTATGTCTCCAGTCAGTTCAGGACACGCATAGGGTCCAGACATGGGACCCACCAACAGCGATCACAGACTGCCTGTGTGTGACCACCTAGAGGGCAGGGTGCAAGTGAAGCCCAGATCAGAACCACAGTCTCAGTGGCTTGTAGAGTGCCCATACCCAAACCTCATTCAGCATTGGACATGTGTAGGGAGGGCCCACATGTGAACCCAGGTGAGAGCAATTCACAGGGCTTCTGAGTGTGGCTATGCTGTCTGCACCAGGTGCACAGAAGGTGTAAACTCAGATTCCATAGACTTTTATAGTGCACAAATAACTAAAACTATGGAAAGTGAAACTACAGATGAAAAACAAACTATGGTATAAGGTTATTGTTATTGTTAGTTATGGTTATCAATTATGGTTGTGTATCAGTCACCTAGTATTGTTCCAAATGTACATATTAAAGTTTGTCCCACTATTCTTATATTGGGAGAAACAATATATAGGTGTATTTGTTAGAATTCTATAGAGGAACAGAAATAATGGAAATATATGTATATTAAACAAACAGAATTATTTGGCAGGCTTATAGGGTCAGTCAAGAGAATCTCCAATGGCTGTTGTACTCAGAGTGACCTGGGGAATAAATTAATACAGAAAATATAATATATAGGATTATTTTATAATATTCACCCAAAGAATCAAATGCAGAAGAGCGCAGGTAATCTGTCCGCTCCCTAGAGACCCAGAGAATCCAGTAGAGGGCCTGGATCCCACAGCAATATCCTGTGTGAGTCTATCTGAAGACTTAGAGCCCATGGCAATATTCTCCAGGAGTCCAAGTGGAGCCCTAGAACCTAAGGAAAGGCCTTACACAAGTCTGTATCAAGGATCTGCACTGGGAATGCCCAAAGGCCAGTGGCAGAACCTAGAAAGTCTGTATCAGTGATATGAAAGATCTGTTCAAGCAAGCTGGGGGATCTGCACTGGAGATAGAAAATGATGCTCAAGGTAAGGACCAGAACTCCCCCGAAGAGACCACAGCCATCTTCAGCTACAGTGAGACCTGAGCTCCTCCAACAATGAGAAGAGCTGAGTTGACATGAGGAAAACTAGTGAACAAGTTTCTCCAGGAGAAGCAATAGCACATCATCTTCCCCTCCAGTTCTTCCTTTATGCACTTGGTAATGATCCTTAGGTGGGTCTTCCACAAGTAGCACCATGCTGATCCAGAGACTCCAGTATCTGTTTTGCCAGAGAAGATGAAATCCACAGCAGAAGTGTGACAATGATGTAGCACTATTCTGAGATCAAAGGCCTGGAAGCTCACTGGAGAGAACTTAATATAAACCTCCAGTGGAAATATAAGAAACTGCAGACCTAGACAGCAATGCCCGAAGAGGAGGGCAAGAAAGAGTGTACCCACTTAGAAAACCAGAGCTCTTCAAAACAAGGGCAGTTTCTTCTTTTCCTTTTCATCCCACACAAAGTACAAGCCTACTGGTTAGTAGCACATACAAATGCGGTGAGTCTTCCACCTTTAATTTGCTGTTCCATCCATCATACAAAGACACATTCTGAACTGTGCTTTACTAACCTGTTAAGTATTGCTGACTAATGGCCACAATATGATTTGTTATAATGCATGTTTGCAGCATGCACTTGCGTTCTATGGACATATCCCCCATGTATAAAAGGAGGCTACTTTAGTAAAACCATTTTATTTTATTTATTTGTTTCTCTTGAGACATAACCTCATTCAGTCATTAAATTGCATGACCTGGGATCAAACTTACCAAACTTCTGCCTCAAGCTTTCAGAATGTTGGTATTACAAATATGTGCCATCACACCCAGGTTCTTCCACAATTCTGAGTGAAAGAAAAATAAATTTTCATTTAAAAGGAATTGAATGAAGTTCCACAGATGAAGTAATCCTATGCTTTGACAAAACTAGCATAGTTTGGGCAAACTTTATTTTGTTTCTATCCAAACTAGTTGTGTGAGTCTGAACTTACTGTGTCAGTCTCCAAAGTATGTGTGTTCTGCACATTATTTATAAAGTCTCCTTTAAAATACAGATGCTTAAATCAAGTTAAAGAAAAATGACCTTTTAGTGTTTTGCACTATAATTTTTATTTCAATTTGAAAATTATATTCTTGATCACACTAACTGGAGGAGGAAGTAAGTAATGTCAGTGGTTGTACACTTCCTTCTCTGTAGAATACATGTTATTTATTTTATACTTTGTCTGTTTCTGTTCTTCAAAGGTACCATTCTATATACTCTCAAATCACTGAGAGATGCCCCAGTCAACTGTTTGTCTCCTACCCATTTCATCCCAAATGACCATCTTCTTCAGAGGAAATATGCACAGCTAAGTGATTCTGAGATGAGAAATACAAATTCACAGAAACTGCTGCAGCATTGCCACCTCTTTCACATCAACATCATGTAAACATAGTTCTCAATTGAAACATTTCTCTTATAGAAAATATGGGATTTACAAATGGTATAAGAAATCTTATGAAAGGTATCAGGTATATTTTACTTGTTTTGTTTGCTTCTTTACAGAAGTATATTTACATACTTTTTACACTCCTAAATAAATTAACACTGAACAGGTTCTTCACTCCACATCATTTTATTTTTTTTTATTTTTTTTATTTTAAAAACATAAAAGTACAAAAACATATTGACAAACAGACACCAATTATCATAAAAAATAGTACAATCACAACTAATCTATAGACAAGGTGATATGGTCTCAACAGTGGTTATTGCTTTATCCATTGATATCTTCGAATTGTAAATGTATGAACCCATATACAGACATGCAAAT
>PVLD010022529.1:0-29137 GCA_004027595.1 Dinomys branickii
CCCGCGGGGATCGTCCCCGGCTCCCAGCGTCTGGGACTTTCCCACGTCTCGCCCCGGCAGCCTGGTCCGCCCTACCACATCTCCCCCGGCATCTCAGAGAAATACGCCCAGTTTAAACTTCCCAGCTGAGGTCCCGGTATTCACGCTCGCCAAGTCTGTCTCGAGCTGGTGGTGTTTATCAAAGAGGCTCGCTCCCTTGTTGCTCACCTGGTCGCCATCTTCCCCCCTCTTCTTATTTATTTTGAAAGAGTTTATTTAGGTTGTGAAACAGTTCTGGAAGAGTTTGTTTTTATTTATTTTTGAAGAGATTTAGAGATAGACTGGCAATAGTTATTCTTTAAATGTTTGGAAGATTCTTCCAGGTTATCCAATTTGTTGGCATATAATTGCTTGGGATCCTTTATATTTTGATGCTATCAATTGCACTGTTCATAATTTCATTTCTAATCATCTTTCAATTTCACCACTTTTTTCCCTTAGTCTGGTTAAAAGTTTTCCAACTGTTTTTAGATTTTCAGAGAACGAACTGTTTCCCTGATCTTTTGTGTTGCTTTTTACCCTAATGTTTTCTGCTCTGTTCCTTGTTCTTTCTTCTAATCGTCCCAGGCTCCATTTATTCCTTTACTAGCTCCTTGAGACGCAGTTAACTTGCTCATTTCACAGCTCTCTTCTTTTTAAAATCTAGACAGGAACCACTGTATAATTACCACTTAGAAGTATGTTTGTTACAGTTCCCTAATGGTCCTATATTGGTGTCTCATAGCAATGAACTTACCATCTTTGTCCTGGAATCTGTCTTTCCGTCATTCCAGAGGACAGCTCTTCTGAATATTGAAGTCGATGTTGACAGGTACTTATTTTTTATTTCACTACTTGAATATTTTATATCAGTCTGATGGTTTTGAAGTTTCTTTTGAGAAATCCGGTGATAACCTAATGGAGATTTCATACATGTTACAAATCTCTTATCCTTTGCTGCTTTTAAGATTCGCACTTTAATGTTGGACAATTGGATTATAAAATGCCTTGGAATATCCTTGGATTGATCTTTCTTGGAATCAGTTGAGATTCATTAATTTGAATATCTAAATCGCTCCTGAGACCTGGGAATTTTTCTGATGATACTATTTTATTTTTTTCTTTGGTACCGGGAATCGAACTGAGGACTTTGTGCTTGCTAGGCAGCCCTTGTGCCACTGAACTACAGCCCCAGCCCTGCCCATATTGTTTTAAATAACCTTCTTTCTTTTTCTCTTTGATAATTTAACCTACACAGTTAGTACCTTCATATGTTTCATGAACTCTCTTACTGATTTTGTTTTGTTTTGTTCCTCTAATAGCTAATTTGAAGTCATCTGTCTTCAAATCTGTGTGGTTTTCCTTTTCATGATTAAGATTCCTGCTGAAGCTCTCTATTGAATTAGATAAAGACAAGGCAGATGATCGGATTGTTCTGGGGCTCCTGGGCCTGGCTGTTCAGTGTCATCACAGACCGCCTGCACTGGGCGGAAGCTAGTCATTAATGCAGACTCTCAGGCTCTGTCCTCGCTTATTAGATCGGAATCTGCATTTCAGAAAGATCTCACGGTAATTCCTGTGCACACTGCATTTTGGAAAACACTGAACTAGGATAGATCAAAGATTTTTAGTTTTGCTCTCCATCCTGTGTGCATGAGAGAGAAAACTTGTGCCACGGGATCAGTGCCCTACTACCACAGGAGCAGAGCATGGGGCAGTAGAGGCAGAAATGTAACCAGCCCAACTGACTCAGTTGTGGCCCAAGACAACACCAGTGGAGAAAAGGGAGCAGCCAGGCCCCACAAGTGTGAAGATTAACTCCAGCAGTCCACTGGAACTCACACTATTTGAGCTACACCTAGCAAAGAACACATTCTTTGATCACATTCTCTATCTTATGATGGGAGGAAAGACCTGCCTTGACTTGAACGGTAAGGACAGTCCGGGGGAACAAACAGAAGGTCCTTCAGTGCAAGGGAGGCACCTCAAAGTGGCGTGCACCCTTAAGCTAGGTATAGAAAACCACGTCAGGTTGGGTCATAAGATTGCAGATCATGGAAGAAATCACTCATTCAGTAACACAGCAATTTTCACTTTCACTTCATCTCTTCTTTTTTGATTTTCCTATTTTGTATTTTATTTATCTTTCCTTCATTGAGTTTTTAAGGCAGAGGGTTTTTTTCCTCCAACTGTAGTTTCCTCTTCTTTTTCCCTTTAACTTTGTTCTTTCTTTTTTCCCCCTGCTTTTGTTATCTTTTTGCTTCTCTTTCTCATTCACTGCTTCCTGTGACTGTTCTTTATCTCTGTTAATTTTCCTTCACTCCTTAATAGGATCCCTATCCTACTTTTCTTTTCTCCATATTATACCCCATCAATAAATTTTTCAAATTTTGCTATTGTACTGTGTTCTTTCAATGCTCAACCCTCCACCTTTACTAGTATAGCTACTGGCTATATGGATCTCTAGATACATGATTAATTTTTAAACTATTGCTGTTGACTATTGTGCTATTGCTATTGAGGTAAAGTTGTTCCATTCAGTGGATATTTACTGTAAGTGGATATCTGTAGGTCAGTATTTGGTTTGACTTAGTGGTCATACTAAAATTATAGCTCTCTTTTATATGAACAAGGGTGTACTTTGCTGATCCTTTGGGTTTTTCAATATGCAGGCTGTATTTAATATTATAATTGATGCTGATTTTAATACTATAAAAATGCAATAGCTATTGCTATTGATTGGTTTTCTTGAGATTTGAACATACAGGTTGTCTAGGGGTCATTGAAAATACTATGGCCCATTCCAATAAAAGTGGGTATTTGTCAAACATGCAACAACTTCCCATCTCAAGTAAGCAGAGGTGGTTGGATCCTGGGACAGGAGCAAAGACCAGTATTTGGTCATGCCCAGGGAACATCACTAAAAAGTAGAATTAGCTAAAGGAATCTGTACTAGAAACAGAATTATTGATTACAACAAATCCATAAGCCTCAACACAAAACAAAACAAAACAAAAAAACATAAAAATAGAAACGTGAGAAGATATGTCAACAAAATGCCTCTAAAGTGTTTCATCTTCCTCTAAGCTGATACGAGGCATTGATGGGGAGGAAAACAAAAGCTTAGAATCAGAATTATCTGAAAAGGTATTGGGAGAGAAAACAAAAGAGTTTAATATGTTAAGTGACAGGATTGCAGGAGATAATGCACCGGTTTACAAAATCATTAGCAAGTCTGGAGAAGACATTAATAAAGGGATAGAAAAACTTAAAAAGTGATGCAAAACATCCATGACCAACACAAAATCATTAGAGTCCATGAAAGGGCTCTACATAGAGATTCAGGAGACAAAAATTTCTATTGAAAGTGACCAATGTGAGAACAGAGTCTCAGAAGTAGAAAGCAGGGCTGTTGTCAGTGACAATTAATGAACAACATCCTCAAAACAAGAAAATGAGGAAATGCAGATCCAATAGCTCTTAGATGATGCCAAGAGGATTGATCTAAGATTAATTAGAATTAGTGAGGAATCAGAAAATAGCATAAATTACATAAAAACTTGTTTACCAAAGTAATAGCTGAAAACTTTCAAAATAAATTAAAATAATTTAACACCAAGGTAGACAAGATATATAGAACTCCAAATAGCCAGGATAAGAAAAAAAAAAATTCCCACATATGTCATAGTCCAAATCCCTGAAGTCTGAAGCAAGAACAGGATCTTAAAAGCAGTTAGAGAAAAAGCAACAAATCACTTATAAAGGAAAACCCAGTAAAGTTACAGCTGAATTTGCAACACAAATCTTAATGGCCAGGAGAGCTTGGAGGGATGTTCCAAGGCCTAAAAGAAAACAATTTCCAGCTCAAGGCTGACACATCCAGGAAAACTTTATTTAAAATTTGATGGGCAAACAGGATACTTTAATGATACAGAGCTCCTAAAGAAATTCATGAAGGGCAAATCAGCACTTCAGAAAATTCACAAAGATTCCCTGGAAAGAGACAAAGACAGGAAGTGTGACAAAAATTCTAATATACTGAATATACCAAATAGCATGAACACCTAAGTAGAAGGAAAACACTAACATAAATATAGGACAATTATAGAAATAAAAAGTAAATGCCTATTAATAATAACTCTCAGTGTAAATGGTCTTAACTCCTCGATCAAAGACAGACTGGCAGAATGGATCAAGAAATGAAATCCGATAATAAGCCTTATACGAAACACACTTAAGTCAAAAAGAAACTAAATAGCAAAGTATGGAAAGCAATATTCAATGCAACATGAATCTGAAAAAGAGCAGGTATAACTATCTTATATTCAGATAAAATAGAAAAGAAAACTGATCAAAAGAGGCTAAGGCCACTACATATTGGCTAAGAAAACAATTCGGCAGAAAGAAGTAAGAGTTATTATCATACATGCGCGCCCAATTTCATAAAACAAGTACTACAGGATATAAAAGTTTAAATAGTCATAAATACAATTATAGTGGGATAACTCAATATCCCCTATTAAAAAGAGATAGGTAAGCTAGATAAAAAAGCTAACAAAAATAACAAACTTGAACCAAACCTTCAAAAAGTGGACTTAATAGATATATGCAGTTTTCCAGAATATACATTCTTTTCAGCAGTAAATATTTTCGAACTTCTATCAAAATAGAACATATACGAGACAATAAATCAGTCTTGTGTAAATGTAAAAGAATTGATATGATATCATGCAGATTATCAGACCATACCACAATAAAGTTGGAAATCAATGACAAAAGAAAACACAAAAATATCATAAATGCAAGGAAACTAACCAATACGGGCTTAACAATGGGTCACAAAAGAAATCAGAGAAGTAAGACAGTTTCTAGAACTAAATGATAGCACCAGCAGTTTTAAGAGGGAATTTTATTGCCATGACTTTCCAAGGTGACAAAAACAGAACAAGCCCAAATAAATAACCTGATGATGCATCTCAAGGTCCTACAAAAACAGGAACGATCCAAAACCACAACTGTTACAGTGAAGGAAATTATAAATATAAGAGTAGAGATCAATGAAACTGAGACCAAAACAAGGAAAAAAAGCCTGAGAGAATTCATTCTTCGAAAGAATAGACAAAATGGACAAATCCTTAGCCAATCTAACCAAAAAAGGAGAAAAGGACCCAAATCAATCAATGCAAATAGAAATAAAAAGGGTGAGAACATTATTTAAGAGCTACTTCACAAACCTGTATGCCAATAAATTTGACAACTAGATACATATTTCTCAACAATGAACCAAGAAGATTCAAAGACCTTGAAAAATCCAATGGCAGGCAATAAAATTCAGGCAATAATAAACAACCTACCAACTAGGAAAAGCCCAGATTGGTACAGGCTCACTGTTCAATTCTATAAAGTAGTCAATGAAGTTCTAACAAGTTTTTAATGAAATTGAAAGCGGAAGAGTACTCCCAGAGTCATTTCTGGAAGCTACCATTACCCTGACCCCAAAACCAGACAAGAATCCAACCAAAACTGAGAACTATGTGTCAATCCCTTTAGGGAATATAGATGCAAAAGTCCTCAGCAAGACACTGGAAAGCAATGCAATGAGTCATCATGAAGATGATCAGCTAAGGCTTCAGCTCAGGGTTGCAATAATAATTCAACATACACAAATCAATAACTGCACTACATTACATAAACAGAAGCAGGGACAAAAATTACTTCAGCATTTTAAGAGATACCAAAAAAAAAAAAACCCCACAAGAAAAACAAAACAAAAATGGTTGACACATTCCTTTAATGTAAAAACACTGAAGAAAAGTAAATGTAGAAAGACCTTATCTAAATCTGATAAGAGCCATTTATGATAAACCCATTGCTACCATCATGTTAAGTGGGGCAAAACTGAAAGCTTTCTCTCTAAAACTAGGAACAAAATAAGAATGTCTTCTATCACCGTACCTGTTCAGCACAATATTCAAAGCTCTTGTGAGAGCAATTAGGGAAAAAATAGAAATGAAAGGGATATGCATAATAAAGAAAGAAATCAAATTATCATTATTTGCAGATGACATGATCTTGTATGTAGAATATTCAAAAAATCCACCCAAAGACTCTTAAAATTAATAACCAAATTTAGTAGTGTAGCAGGATACAGAATCAACACACAAAATCAATCAAATTCCTGTACACTAATAATGAACCCATTGAGAAAGCAATTAGGGAGAAAATATCATTCACAACAGCATCAAGAAAAATTAAATAGTTAGGAATTAACTTAAGGAAGTAAATACTTCTACAATGAATGTTACAGTAGTCTGAAAAAGAAAATTGAAAAGGACATCAGAAAATGGAAAGATATCCCCTGTTCCTGAATAAACAAAATCAATGTAGTCAAAATGGCCATGCTTCTAAAATTGATATACTGGCTTAACACAATCCCAATCAGAATTCCCACATCAGTTTCACAGAAAATAATCCTAAAATTCATGTGGAAACAGTAGAGACCCAGAATAGCAAAAACAACCTTGTGTAAAAAATGTAAAGTGTAAGGCATTACAATCCTAGACTTAAAGCTATATCACAAAACTACTGTGATAAAAACAGCATGGTGCTAGCATAAAAAGAGATAGGAGGATCAATGGAACAGAACAGAACTCTAAATACATTCATTGGATATTTCACAAAGGGGTTAAAACACAATGGAGGAAAGATAGACTAGCTACCTACATGCAGAGGGATGAATCCACACTCGTATCTATTACCATGTAATAAACTAAACTCAAAATGCACCAAAGAACAAAATGTTAATCCCAAGTCAACTTGCTGGAAGACAAGGTGGGTAAAACTCTTGAAGTCATGCATAGAGATAATGACTTTGTGAACAGAATCCTAGTTGTACTGAAAATAGTTCCAAGAATAAACAAATTAGATCATATTAAATTAAAAGATTTCTATACAGTGAAAGAACTATCAGAATGAAAAGCCAACCTACAAACTGGGCAAAACATTTTGTCAGTGATTCCCTGGACAGAAGACCTATATCTAAAATAGATACAGAGCTAAAAAATAAGCCGACCCCCCCATAAAGATTCATTAAAAATGGACAAGTAAAATGAGCAGATACTTCACAGAAGAAGAAATATAAACGACCAATAAATGCATGAAGAGATGCTCCACATTTATGCCATAAGAGAAATACAAATTAAAATAATAGTGAAATTCCGTCTTACTCTGCAAAGAATGGCCACTATTAAGAAATCAAATAACAAATTCTGCAGAGGCTGGAAAGAAGAAAACCTACACTGTTGGTGAGAATGTAAACTAGTACAACCACTATGAAAATAAATATGGAAATTCCTTAAAAACCTAAAAGTGGAAATTCCTTTTCGGCCAGCTATTCCCCTTCTAGGTATCTTCCTGAAATAGTTAAAGAGACCATATCATAGAGATACATGTATACCCATGTTTATAGCAATACACTTAATAATAGCTAAATCTTGAAAGTGGCCCATATGTCCATCAACACACATTTTCTTGGATAAAGAAAAGTGGTATCTTTACACCATGGGCTACTCCACCTTAAAGAAAAACTTGAGTCATTTTAGGAAAATGCGTGCACCTTGATCCCACAGTGTTAGAAGAAATAAAACAGACACGCAAGCTTAAATACCACATTTTTTAATATGAGAAACCCATTGTAAAAATAAAGAGCAAAATAAAAAATAATACGAAGTATGGAAATAGGTCATTCACAAAAGGGAATTTGGTCAAGAAATTCAGGAGGTGGAGGTACTGAAGGGTTAAAGATTACAAAAAGGGTAGTGGGATGCGTTCTGTATGTGTATCGCCTCCACAGAAGGAATCTAAACATTATGTGCTGCAAACGTGTACAAAAAAGGAAGGGAATCAAGGGATGGGTAGAAGGGGTGGGACAAGAAGGGAAAGGGGATAAAAAGTGAATTAAGATGAGTTATGCACATGTACCAGCTTTCCACAAACAAGGAAATTACTATTACTACA
Organism: Dinomys branickii; assembly: GCA_004027595.1. NCBI lineage: Eukaryota > Metazoa > Chordata > Mammalia > Rodentia > Dinomyidae > Dinomys > Dinomys branickii. The sequence goes on from PVLD010022529.1 coordinate 8,035, forward strand.
CACATGGGCTAATAAAGTAAAATTAAAGCAAAGATATTTAGTTTTGATACTTACAGCAACAGGACATCATTAGTGGGTTCTTTTAGATTGATGAAGTAATCATATTAACAACTTGAAAAAAGAATAATGGGGAAAAAGAGAAGGGAAGGGACACACACACACACACACACACACACACACACACACACACAGAGTAACCAGAGATGAGTTCGGAGTTGGCCATCTAAGAATCTCGTAGGAAGGGGAGACCTGGAATTCATGTCTCAGTGATGACTGCCATGAACTGAGTGTGGGAACCTTCACAAACTTCCTCATCTGAAAAATCAAGGCTTATAACAAATGTACTATAACGTTACTTGGGAGAGAATCCATGTACATAAAAGCACTTTGAAAAAATATGAAGTATTGGGGCTGGGGATATAGCTCAGTGGAATAAGCGCTTGCCTAGCAAGCACAGGGTCCTGAGTTCGATCCCCAGCACCGCAAAAAAAAAAAAAAAAAAAAAAAAATATGAAGTATTAAATTGTATGAAAAATACTAGATACTTTGCCATCTATAGCATGAAAAGATAGAAAATCAGGTACTTTATAGAATCTCAGTTTTCTAAATTTTTGAAAGGGGTGAGAAGAGGTTATCTCTAAGATCACTTCCAGCTCAGCACAAGTCTGTAAAGTTTTCTCAACTGTGGAAAAACATAATTCAACCTACCTTAGCTCTACGGTATAGAGATTAAGTTCGTAATTATTTTATATAGATATTCAACACATACATCATTTTTACTCTTCTCTTGTTAAAGTGTGTAGTCATGAAGTAGAACAAAAATGCAGTGTGTGCTGTTTAAAAACAAATTATCAAACATATTTTGAGTACACGTCATGAGCCTGTATCCATGCGCCATGTGAATACCTGCTGCAGTGCTTGTAGAGGACAAAGGAAGAGGAAGGCTTAACATTTCACTAGGAAAATAAAGTAACAATGTATCCAATGAGGCAACCAACATAAAAAATAATAAATATAGGAACACAGAGATGTCACTCAGCAACACTTGTTTTATTGTCCTGATAGCAGAAGTATAGGTTTATGTTGTGCTATCCAGGCTAACAGGAATGAAGTCAGAAGACCGAGACAGGTGGTCAACCATCATAGCTCCCCTGAAGTAATCAAGATAGTCCTGTGGTGAGAGAAGGTAGGGAGAGTGTCTCTACTGAAGAGAATGATATGTGCAAAGATCCAGAAGTAGGGATGTGTCCACTGTGCAAGGACAGAAATCTAGTTAAAGAGGAAGAGCCCATCAATGCCTCAAGTTTGTGCTTTTTATGACAGAGTAGTACTCCATGGTATATAAATACTACCTTTTCCAATCCTTTCATTTTTGTTAGAGGTATATGATGTTTCCAAGATCTAGGTATTATAAATTGTGCTACTATAAACATGGATATTGGTGTATTGCTATAATATGATGATTTTTAACTCTTTGGGGAAGATATACACAAGGGAGATAGCTGACTCAAATGGAGAGAGCTGAATCAGTTTATTTTTTGAGGACTCCCCACACCAATTTCCACGGTGGTTGGACTAGTTCACATTTCCAACAACAATGTGGAGAGTTCCTTTTCTTCATATCCTTGCCAACAACTATTATTATTAACTTTTTGAGCCGTGTGCAGGTAAATGGATGAAACTTGAGAAAATAATGTTAAGTAAGCCAGGTACACAAACTTAAATATCACATGGTTTTCCTTACATGAGAACTCAAAATATATACATACAAATAAAAAGCAAAATAGAAGACAGATAAATAGGAAGTAGGAAGAATAATTCCCTAAATTACCCACTCCACTGTTTCAAAAATAATTTAATATATATGCTAATTGATTTCATTTTGTACTGCTAGTTTTTCTTGGTTCACTGAAAAGAAAGTTTTGTGCCAACATCTATTTCTTCTTTGTAAAAGAATCTTTTCTGTCCCTGAATAATTACTTTGAACATAATGATACACAGTATATTAACCATTGTTATTTTCTTATTATTTTGTTATGAAACTTTGTTTTATGTTCTCACAAAATGAAAATAATGAAAGAAAAACAAGAGGAACATCTATCTAGGAAAATAGCCAGGAATCAGACTGAAAATAAACACTGCATACACAGTAAGTTGAAGCTTTAATATCTAAATAAACAGACTGAACTAAGAGTTATAATATGCTTCAAGAAATCAAACTATAAAACCAAAAGATAAACTATAAAATAAAAAAATAGTTATACAATTATCCTTTAAATATGGCCAAGCTCTTCTGTACATGTATGATATTTATATTCTATATCATAGGTAAACATGGCAGGTAATATTCTTTATGCATATTAAATTAGCAATGTGAGAACACTGGTATATTAAAAATTCAAAAGCCTATTTAAATTGGAGAACAATATATTATAGGATCCAAATGCCTATCAGTTTTCTGAATTAACTTTTCTCTATAATCAGCAGGAGTACAAGGGTTGAGACAGGACAGGGAAGGGAAGTGGGATATTGATCAGTTCTACTGTGGTTCTGTAAGCTGTTCTTAAGGAGAAAAAAACTCTAGAGAAGAAGACAATGTCCTTTCAATGGAGGAAATCACTGATGTGAAAGGATATCCCAATCTCCAGCATGGATCTTGTATTTCTGCTGCATAATATGCTATGATCTTTCCATGAAGCCAAGAAGTGTGACAAACCCTCTTTTCAAGTAGATAAACCCAAGTTGACAAAATTTTCTGAGTCAGAGTTCTATTTCTGCATCACTACTCCAACATCCTCGATCAACTTATGCTTCCATAACTACAGAAAGACGTGACTGCCAAGTGCCTACATGAAATGCACACTTTGTTTGCTTTTCCCAAATCAACCTACACTTAACAGAACATCTGTTTTAAAATCAGACATAATGTTTTATCAGCAAATCATCTCAATGTGACGCTAGCAGCCAGAGGAAGCTCCAAAGAGCATCCTGGTTCTCCAGAGAGGTGTAGTAGAGTAGACAGCACAAGGCAACCATGCCACGCAGAGAACTGAGTAGGAGGTGGCGCCTTTCAGAGCAGAGTGAAGACCTTAAGCCACACAGTATGCAGAAGAGGAATGGCTGGCTGGGATGGTTGAGGAAGGCGTGATGGAGGGAAGTATTCACTTGCTCCACAAGAAGTGGAATTTGAATAGGTTAGGAAGAGCAAAAAGAGTGACCAAGGTGACAGTCAGGGGATGGAAAAATAGTGACTGCTGGTAGATAAGTTGCCCTAATCAGAGCATTTATACTCCCCTAAAGGCCATTCTCCTCTCCTGGCTGATTTGCTAAACCAGCCAGTCTGTATCCTTAAGCACGATTGTGCAGTTACAGGGAGTTTCTCCTAAGGTGAGGATGAGAATGCAAATTGCCCCCTTTTGAATCAAAACATACTCAAAAGAAGCTAAAGTCAGAAGGGAGGTTGTAACCTTGATTTTCCTTGATCTAATATCACATACTCACCCCAAACACACACCCTTGAGAACACCAAAGAGTCCTGAGGTCTTCTCAATCTTAGACAGTCTTCTACTTTCACCTAGTGTGTCACCTTTAACCTGAGTGTCACTATGTATCTTTTTTAAATAAAAGAACACAGACATCAAAACCAAAAAATGTGCCTTTAAAGTTACTTGTTTTGGTTTAATGCCAAAAGTTGATGCTTTTCACTTGCTTTTGCTACAGCTTTTCATCATTTTTTCTTTGATAATAGTCTCCCATTATGAATTACAGAGCAAATGCAAACCAAACCTTGTGCATGTGTGTGTTTGTGTGTGTGTGTGTGTGTGTGTGTGTGTGTGTCCATACACACACATATGCACACACCAAAATTTGGATTCTGCCCTTTCTAATTACAAATCACCACCTGTGGTAAAATTATTGAAAAACAGATGAGCTTTTCATTCCAGCAATAGCCTTAGAACAAGCAGCAGTTCCAACTGCCAGTGTGATGTATAGACACCACGGAGGGCAGATGAGGGATTAATTAGGTCTGTCCTTGTACATTGCCAGGGGAGCACTTCTGTGGAGGTGATTGAAAACTGGAAAGAGTGGCATTAGTCTTCATTGTTGGTTAAAGGCAACAAAAATAAAGATGCAATCGAGTTGACAAAGCTTCAAGGTATGTGGCTGAGTCATTTGGAGGTGTCAAAACGATCAAACTATAATTAATTAGCTAAAGTGCTATATTTAATCCTTCAACTTTAATGAAGAATTCTGCAACCAAGAATAAATAGCACAAGGGTACCATCGGTTTCTGATATCTGTCAGGTTTGGAGGGAGGGAGAGTTGTTAGGGGAACTAAAGTTTTTCTCTGACTGTAATGATCGACACTCCCTGCTTTTAATCTTATTGTCATTTTCCTTTTTCTTATAGAGCAGTGGCAGTGCTCTCTGCATATCTATGAGGAAAGCAATTACAGCCAGACAACTCTCCAGGCCAGTGTGGAAAGGTTTTCTGAGGAGGCACAGAAGGTTGATTTGGGGGTCTTTGGCTTTTGCCTACTGACAACATTCTTTATAGGGTTTTCTACCAACTAGCAGGTCTGTTCTAAATCGGGAGTTGAGATTTGGCCATAGTCATAAAAAATTCTTAATTATCACTGGGAGACAGGCGTCAGTCCTGTAGAGTACTTCTTCCTTATCTCTGGAAATATTTACAAATGGGCCTAGCTGATAGGATGATTTCATTTTTTTCTTCTGCAGTACGTAAAGTTTTTCCACATGATTATTTTTCCAAACTGGTTCTGATCCCCAAGGGAAGAGGGAACTGGTCTTTGTGGTTCTTTCCCCATGGAGACCCCTGCGTGCTCTTATGGGGCCTTCCCGAGGCTTGTGATTCAACCAGCATTCAGTGAAGGCAGAACTGACATGCATGCTGATGTAGAATTCAGACGTATGGGCCGTAATTAGCAGATTCCCTCCCTGCTACTACATACAATTTGTGTTTATAAGGTATAATTTCAAATTGGTTGACACTTTTCAAATTTCTAAAGCATTTAGTTGTCTTCATTATAAGTTGTTTCTCAACAGATTTAAGAACAAAAAATTATCTCTTATTATAAAATAAAATAGAGAAATAGAATTGGAAACAAGATAACCAGTATTAAAAAAATTATCCTTTTTAGCCAAATAATTGAAATATGAAAAAAGTCCCTTAGAATGAGGAGTTGTCTCTAGGGTCTTCTAATGTAAAGTTTTTGTAAACATAGTGTACCCTCTGTATTAAAGCATTTACACTCACATCTACTTTTTAGTAGCTTTCCTGTATAAAAGTTTTATGTATACTATGGAAGGGGTTAAACCACACTAATGATTGTGCTAGGACAAATATTCAAAAATATAAAGTAAGAAGTTTGGTTGTTTTTTTTTTCTTTGGCAGTACTGGGGATTGAACTCAGGACCGTGTGCTTCCTAGGCAGGCGCTTATTCCACTGAGCTATATCCCCAGCCCAGAAGTTTGGTTATTTATGTTCTACAAGTATCTTATTGCTTAAAATAGTAACATAAAATATTGTAAGCAGGAAAAATCTTCTTCCTCCGTTAATAAGTAAAGTATAAAAATTTTGAAAGTTTTTTTTCTGAAAATTGGAAATCTTTTGGAAGAAAGAGACTGTCAGAGAAGTGCAGAATCTGTCCCATCCTTAAGAAAAAAACTGAGAATACTTCTAAAGAGAAATCCCTGGGATGATGTATAAAGAGCTATCTTCTCATTTCTATATTCTTCTTCTCCCGTTTTGCGCATTGGACCTACTCCAGTCCCCTTGAGAAAGTACACACATCCTCTGTCTGTCACAAAGCCCACTACTTACCTGCATCTTTTGTATTTGCACTTAGATTGTTAATGTCCACAAAATAATTATTATCTGTACTCAATAGTAAGCCCATTAAGGACTTGGGAGGTTGTTCATGAAAGTAAGTAAATAAATAACTGGAAAACATTTCAAAACAAAAGCAATGACTAAGATGTGAATGCGGGCAGAGGTTAATGTTCAGTCTGTACTCTGGGCAGCCTCTTTAGGGCTCACTTTGCTCACAAGACAGAACCAACTCGGGGTCATGCATAATGTTAAGTGTCTAATGGTGATAATAATGATGAAGCTGCTTAAATACAGACTGCAATTAATAAATCACCTTGTGCATTAAAAAGGTGTCAAGTAATAGTGGATAGATCTTCCCCCAATTTACCTTTATTCCACATCAGAGATTGGCCAAAATAATACACTAGAGGGGAGGGAAAGAGGGAAGGGAAGGGAAGGGAAGGGAAGGGAAGGAAAATCAGAAGACAGTAAAGAAACAACCAAAAAAAGAACACAATCATAGCGTATTTCCATAGCTGACATGTAATGACACATACCTGCAGAGGTTTGGGCATACCATCAAAGTCTTTGCCAAAGTTAGCTCACAGTCAAGCAACTTCGAAGAAACTAGTTATAAAGACCATTGATATCCTTACATAGGGCCCAGAACTATGTGCACATTGACATCTACATGTGCAAAATGTGGGGTTCCAGGCACTGTTGAGGCCAGCATAACCCATTTAACACTGTTTCATAGATTAGGAGAGACAGACATAATACCGAGACAGTTGCTGCCTTTGCCCTCACAGGATTATGGGGCTGTTGATTCTTTGCTTATTTGCAGTGATTTTTTGTTATTACCTTGACACACTCACTCATGAGAAGGTCTAATGCCAATCGACCCCTGGAGAAAATGGAGTCTCTTTCTGGCTGGGCATCCGGAAAGGCACAGTGGCTTGGTTGTGAGGCGGATGGACACACTCTGTGTTCTCCTAAGCAGCCTCGTTCTGTCTGTTGCACTGAATCTCTGTAAGTTGCTAGTTCTATTGTAATCGTGCTCCTTTGTAGATGGGTTGCTCATGCACACATTTTGGTCTGTGTTTTTCTTGGCAATTGCCATCTAACCTTTTCTTCTCTTTAACTAACAACTGGGCTATATGTGATTGTGTGTTCCATCTGGAAGAAATCAAAGATCAATAGCCACAGAATTTAAAAAACTGTCAAATAAAAACTAACAACAGTCTTCTAGTTCCTGTTTCCAAATCCCAAGGTACTGCTGAAGTCTGACATGTATATCTACAGCTCTACACAAGATTGGAAGAGACCAAATAGGCTCAGGATGGTTGCCAGTACCGGGAAAGTTGGGTAAACAACACACACACGCAATGTTATAAAAGAAAATCCCCTTTGTTCTCTGAGAAAAATGCCAATTATTTACCTTCTACCAGGGTGATTTTTCCAGATGACTTGAGGAGGGGGATGGACCTTCTAGATCAGTAGATCTCAGCTAAGACAGTTTTGCCAGCCTCAGGCACGTTTGACACTATCCAGAGATGTTTTAATTGTTAAAACCCTATCTGGTATGTGGAGACTAGAAATGCTGATAAACACCCTGTGATGCATAAGTCAGCCCCCCATGAGAAAGAATTGTCCATTCTAAGGGTGGGAAACCCTGCTCTGTGTAAATAGGTAGGAAATGAGAATTTCAGTAACAAGGAGAAAGCCTAACTCATCTTCCGTGGGATTTAGTCTTGTACCCATTAAATGTCAATTGCATTTAGCCGTTGCAGTATATTTAGTGGTGGGAAATAGAATAAAATTAATGAAGTTGGACAAAGAAGCTGAGTCTGAAAAAGAACTGAGTGCGAATTGGAAAGCCAGCTCCAACACATGCTCAAATGTGATCCCCCCAGGAGTCTCTTGTTCAAAACAATAAAACACCCACTTTGCAAATTTCCTTTTCTGTCCTAATAGAAGGTTCTTCTAAAGAGATTTGCATATTCAAGGACTTTGCTGTATCCCTCTTGTCTCAGCAGTCACTTAAAGTAAGGTGAGCATGCTCACTTTATTCAGAAGTGAGGCTATGGTAATGAGAGGCTGCATCCGGCAGTTGTTTTTTACTGATTATGTGGATCTGAACAAATGATAATTTCAAGTGTTAGGAACTTTTGAGAAAAAACAACAACCAGTCCTATAATGGCCCTTGGAAGATGGAGTAAAACAGGCAATTACTAATGCAATGTCACCCATGGACTGCATACGTACTATATCCCAGGCACTGTCTTAGGTCTGTGGTCTTCTTTAATTGATCCTACACTTTGAGGCAGATATTATTTCCCCCTTATTTGGGCAAGGAACCCAGGGGTCATAAAAGCAAGTGCTCTGCACAAAGACAGATGCCTGGGAAGAGTCAGAACTTCAGGTTTTATTTTTGTGATCTCCCCTTTGGGGATCTCATAGCAGAGACCTGATGGTTTGGGAGTAGAGGAAGTGTGATGCTTGTCAATCAGGAGAGTGAAAATCTGGATGCTGGAGGTGAGTTGTCAGTTCAGAAACTACAGATTTACAGGACTAGGATGGACCTGGGAGATATTTTCCTAGACCCCTTATATTAAACAAGAGGAAAACACTCCAGAGGAGGTAAGATGCCCATCAGGCCCCTCTCCCAGCTCCTTTGTCCTCTTGTCTGCACCTGCAAGGGTGTCATCACAAAGTCAGTGCCAAGGATGTTTCTCCCTGGCCACGACCAGGGCAAGAAATGCCACCCAGGTCCTTCTGGTGATGTCAGTGATTTGCCTCTCAAAGAAGTGGACATTTCTGGGAAATTCCCTTGCTCCCTCCTTAGACAAGGTTGCAGTTTATTTAATTTTAAGCAATAATGCAAAGCAGTCAGTTTAGTTATGAGGACAACATATGCTGGAGATCTCTCTTCTTGTTTCGCCACCCCTTCCCTCTGCTCAGCTTGGCTGGTTAAAACTCACTAGGTATTTAATCATAATACCAATGGGTTAGGATTTATTGTCATGTCTATCTTGGTACCTTTGCCATGGGATCCATTGTATGCTTTTACAAATCGAACACATAATTTTAGCTAGAATAACCAGACACTGTTTGGGCCCTATTAGCCATGGCTGAATTTGAATCAGTGACCTCAAGGTGAGAGGCTGCACATCACACTCCTGATGCCCCAGGCCACGAAGTTCACTTGCTGCTGTTTCTTTAATGTCACTGCCAATAGCAAGAGCAGCAGTGGGAATTCTTCTCAGCGTGTGCATCCTAAAGTCTTAGAAATTCAGCAGTGTGGAGCTCTTGCTCTTCTTTTTTACCTTCGAGTTTGGACCTATTAACTAGCAACATTGTTAGAGAAATTGCAGAGGGATAAAAGATGGTGTATAGTCATCAGTGTTCTGGAGAAGAAGTAGGATATCAAGTTATAACCATCTGATTTCCTGTCAGGCTAGTTGATGGCTCAAGTCACCAGTGCCCATGTTAAAGGAAATATTCGAGAGTGTTAATGATTTGCTGGTACCACAGGATGTGATGAACAGTTTAAAAATACTGCCCCTCGATGGAAGAAATGTATTTCTATTAAGGGACCAGAATTGTGCTACGCTTGTTGAAATTTTTGCTTGTGCACAGGAATTTAGCTCGAGGTCTATGTCTGTCACTAAAATTGACAACTGCCTATGGCTCTGCACAATTGAAACGTAGATCTTAAATTTCACATCATTATCCAAATAAAATATATCTGCCAAGGGGGACTGGTATTACACAGTTAGAGAACTGTGATACCAGTTGTCTGATTAACATATTGAGAGGAATATAAGCATTTCTCACCTAGTTTCCAGAGGGAAACTGGCTGGGGAGCTCTTATTAAGTGGACTAATTGGTCAGGCTCCGCGTGCTAAGTACTGTACAGAGATGCCCAGCACCTGTCTGGCCTGCGGAGTCGGCCGTTCCTGTAACGTATGTCAGTCATGCAAGAGAACGGGAGAGAGACTGATGCGCACCTTCCCTCCACCGCCTCCGCTTCGTTGGCTCCCGTCTTGGCCATGGCTCTTTGCTCCAGATTTCCCTCGCAGGTCTGTGAAGGAAGATGTGCACCCGAACTTCTCAGGACCTCACCACCTCTCTGACTTCAAAGCACTCATAAAAATGCCAAAGTCATGAAATATTAAAGAAAAATAAATAAAGCACTAGTGAGGTGGGAGTATAGCTCAGCAGCGTGGGACTTGCGTGGCAAGTGCAAGATCCTGATTTAGATCCCCAGCACCCTCCCAAAAAAGCACTAGCAATTTAATAAAACAAAAATGGAGGGAGGCAGTGAACTCCTGTAAAAGGCTCATTAGCAGTCAGCTGCGTGTACAGCCTCTATGTTTTGGTGCATGTTATTTTCCAGCTTGGAGCTCAATTCCCAGCTCTGGTGGAAGGGCTAACACCTAGAGGGCAACAAAACCCACAGGTTTTGATCCCAGTGCATTAAAGAATGACAGATATATGATTTGTCTTTCCAGCTGGAAGTAGCCTTGGTGATCAGTGATGTTGCAGCTTTTTATTTTCCCAAGTAAGAAAACTGAGGACCAGGACTTGAGATGCCTTATCAGCTAATGAACCCATAATATTTGTAATGGTTTTAAGACTTAAAGACTGGCAAATAACTATTCTAATTATCCCTGTGGCATCATGAGGATTCAGTCTTAGTTTAGTTTTGCAGGGGGCTTCCAGGAGTATTACCTGATAATAATTTTCATCAGCCTATAATCCTTTCCCATACTTACTGGTATATTATTTGCATTTTATTCAAAATAGTCCAATACCATTCTTAGAGAAATGGTCCAAAGATGGTGAAACTCATGTTCCACCATCCAGCTTTCTTTTGCTTCACAATAAATTGGTTGAGACCTTGATCTAAACCAATTCAGACCTTGACTTACATGGTAGTATATTCAGACATGACTTAAAAATATAGGGCTGCAAATTCCAATCTGGGTCTTTCAAATTATTGTGAGACCAGAGGCAACTCTTTCTATCCCTTTCGGCTTCTGCTTTTTGACAGGGTGGGAATTCTCATTTCCTTCTCAGAGTTGCACCAAGGAAAGACGAACATATACTCCTGTTACCTTAGCTACTGTGAGATTCAAGAAAGACAGACTGACATAATCTGTACTTTCTGAAACTCGATTTCTAACTATGAAAAGGGTGGAAGTAACAGGACCAGCCGGTGTCGCTGCTCACACCCGTAACCCCAGCCCTTGGGGAGATGAAGGCCGAAAGAGGCCAGTTTGCACCCTGCCTGGTCACTTAGCAATTTAATGAAATTCTGTCTCAAAATAAGAACTTTTTTAAAGGGTCAGGGGATGAAGCTCACTGCAGAGGCCTGGATCAAATTCCCAGCACCATAAAAATTGAATAAATAGATATCAAAATGAAAATAACACCAATGTTTCACATTAAGTCTGAATATTACATGAGAACTATATGAGACAACAGCGCATAGCACACTGGCTGACAGCTGGAAATATTGTAGCTTCCCCCAGCCCTAGCAATCCCTCCTACTTCTGGTTTTCTATATAATGCATTATCAATAAGTTTACACATGATAATTTTCATATTGCAATTGGAATTTAATCTATTAAAATCCTAAATGGTTTGTAAATGTGGGGGGAAATCTAGAATTCCATCTCAAATGCATATTCTTAGCTGGGCATAGTGGTACGAGTCTGCAATCCCAAACTTTGGGAGGCTGACGCAGGAGGATCATCACCAATTGCAGGCCAATCTGAGCTGCATTTGACAAAGTCCAGTATGCACTCATGATAAAAACTCCACAAAAAATTGGAGTAGATGATTTTTTTCTCAGTCTGATAAAAGCCATCTATCACAAACCAACAGCGAAAATCATACTAAATACTCAAAAACTGAAAGCTTTTATTGGAAAATCAGGAATAAGACAAGGATGTCCCCTATCACCACTTCTATTCAATAAAGTTCTGGAAACATTATCCTGAGCAATTAGACAAGGGAAAAATAAATGAAATAAAGATAGGAAAGGAGGAGGTTAAATTACTCTTACTTGCAGATGATTTGATACTCTATAGAGAGGACCCCAAAAACTCCACCAAAAGACTTAGAGATTTAATAATCAAATTCAATCACAGAGCTGGATGTGAAGTCAAGACTCAAAAGCAATAACATTCCTATACAGAAATAATAAACTCACTGAGAGAGAAATTAAGGAAACAACACTGTTCTCACAATAGCATCAAAAACTGAAATGCTTAGGAGTTAATCTAACAAAAGAAGTTAAAGAATTTAATATTAAAAACTATAGTACTCTGAAAAGGGAGATTGAAAAGATGTCAGAAATTAGAAAGATATCCCTTGCTCATGGGTAGGAGGAAGCAACATAGTGAAAATGGCAATACTCCCCAGATTTTTATACAGATTCCATGCAATCCAAATCAAAATACCATTAGCATAACTTGCCTTTTGCTGAGAAACTTTGCTATATTCCTCTGTGCTGTACTGGTCTCATACTCCCAAGGAGGAAGAGAATATTCTTTAAAAAATGAAAGTAGTATTTTCCAGTGGTTCCAATAAGTTTAGATGATCATTTATCACTTTGTTCTTTAGTCTCTATAGGTGATTAAAACAATTATATGTCTGTGTGTGTACACTGAAATTTATTGTGCAAATTTTTTGTTTTCTTTTAAAATGGCAAAGACATAAGGTATTAGGAACAGGCATAGCATAATTTCTTGGCATTCACAAATGACCTTAAGTATGCGTTTATATCTATGTCTTTTCCACCACCTACTTTACTATTATATGATCCCACTATATCTATGTGCATGTGGTGAAATCAGGTAGAACTGAATGTTCTAATTGCTTTCTCTAGCAGGATTCTATAAGACAGTCTCATGTTCCAGGAGCTGTGCCCAGATTCCTGCTCTTCACAGGGCTGTGAGGATGGAGCTTGTTGAAACGGGACAATAAAACAGATTCTGTACACAGCATAGCCTTTGTTTACTTTGAAAGATCACTGAGTATCATTTTTGTTTTTGCTATAACCTTGGGGATTGTATATCTCCCTAGAGAAATGTTAGAAGAGTAGGGGCTATAAAGAGTTAAGAGAAAACAGAAAGAGTGAGAAATGAGAGAACTCCGCTCCCTGAGGGTCTCTATTTACTTTTCTTATAAAAAAAAAAGTCCCCTATTCTTTACTGAGATCCATCAGTACTTTTTGAAATCATGAAGTGCGTTACCCTGTTTGGGACCCAAAGAATTTTATACTACATACAACTCCCCTGTAGGTCTTAAATTCAGTCTGATCAGTATTCATCATTCCTGTGGAGAACAAACAAAAACATAGTCCGACTGGGAAGACAGCATCTCAAGCATCAATTGGACTCCTTTTGTTCTTTGGCTCTCTCTTTCCATTGAACCCATAACCCAGCTCTGTCACAAAATTACTAGCAAGTGCTGTGGAACAATATAGAATCAACTGTATTAACTCTGCTATGGTAAGGAAAGAAGCGGGATTGGGAACAACATGAAATTATTTTACAGAAACCCTTGGAAAAATATTGTTAAAGCCACACTATTAGGATGGAAAATAATAAAGGGCAATACTACACCAGACCCACAAGAAAATCATTCTAGGATATGAAGCAGTGACACATTTAACAACTGAGTATTAATTTTGGCAATACCACCATACTATCATTGTATTTCCTTTGACAATTTTTAAGAAGCATGTGTATGTGTATGTGTGACAGAAAGGGACAGACAGACAGGCGCAGAGAGACAGAGACAGAGAGACAGAAAGAGACAAAAATAGACCTGATGGACCAATACACAAAAGAGTTTGGCAGCAGAGGAGTTTAACTTGCTAGAAAATTAATTGAAAATGGAAATAAAAGGAGTCCAGAAAGTTTCATTCTCTCGCCTGCATTTTAAGAGGACCCCTGCTCTTCTACCCAGTAATGGAGCCTGGAAGTCAGCTTGCACCGCCCTCCATGCCGCATGAGGAACTGAGTTGAATAACTATGGATCTGAGCACAGGGGAGAATGTGAGAATTCTACAGCAGCACTGAGAATCATTTTGTCTGTCCCTCTTCCTTCAGAGTTCTTAGGTAAATATTTGTATTTCTAAGACATCTTGGTGACATTTCCTGTTCTTCCTTAATTGACCAGTGTACGATGTTGATAAATGATGTTTGTTCAGAGATTCAGTTTTCATTCTTAGACTTTTGCCCTGGAAATGCTGTCTGTCTTCTTCCTTGCTTGGGTGACATGGAGCCAGAAGCCCTGTGAGAAATATCTTTAGCATTATGCAGAGAGAGGGGCATGTTCTAGCAGAGATCTTGGTATTTCTCACAGAGCAGACTAAACCTTCCAAAATGCTCTAGAAACAGTTAGGTTCATGTGAGTTGAAACTCAACGTATTAACCTAGCTCTGTCAATGTGGTGTCAGAAGTCACTTTAACTTCCACCCACTTAAGTGTCATGGTATCGCTTGGGGTCATTGGTTGGTGTTGCAGTAAGGGGAATTCTGACAACCTGAGATCAAATCTTAACGCAGTTGGAGGTTGTAGGATGGTGAAGATCATTTAAATGTTCTAAACTTTGCTTCTGAACCTATAAAGGCAGAATGATAGTCTTTGCTCATAGTCCCTTACTACATAAGGTCTCATGTGGATAGCATGAAGAAATGAACGCAGAGTCCCTGTGTAACTGTGGGCCAGGGGCTACCTACACACAGGACTTACTCAATTCCATTGAGATGGAGCACACCACTGTGCACAAGGAGCGAAAGACGGTGGTTCATGGCTGTAAGTGGAGCCATCACTATCACACCAGATATCGCCCATCAACTGCTTTCTTCTTCACACAGAACACTCTGCACTATTTCCTTTGGAATGAGTACGGAAGAGAGACAGGATGAGAGGAGTTATCAAATTAAATGCTTTCAGACCTGTTTTGATATTTCAAACCATGTTATACAAAACATTGTGTCTTGGGGCTGGGGATACAGCTCAGTGGAATAAGCGCTTGCCTAGCAAGCGCAGGGTCCTGAGTTCGATCCCCAGTACCGCAAAAAAAAAAAAAAAAAAAAACATTGTGTCTTATTTGGTGTCGATCAGAAAAAAATTAGATCCATCCCAATCTTAGCTCAAAAAATGCATCTTGTCTCATACCTCTCATATTTTAAGTGTAGCATGTGTCACACTGTCCATGGTGTTTATAGTAGTAGTATTTCTGACATGCACATAAAACTATGAATATAGCCCCTCATACAAAATTAAACTGAATTCAAAGATGATGCCACCCTTTTCACAAAATTTTCTTTTCAAAAATTTCCTGAAACTTACAGTTGACTTTCTATGTAGTCCATAAAATATACAAAAGATGCAGGTCAGAGAAGAATGCTGAAGAGATGATCTATGCTACAAACATGTAACTGCACTGATAACTCCCTGCTCTTGCTAAGGAGGCTCTGAGAACCTGTGAACAGTGAGACTACAGTGCAGACACTGCCAGGGTAGCCCCAGGAAGCCCAGCTTGCCAGGTTTTCTGCCAGAGAGACACAAGAGAGACAACTTAGATACTAAGCAGAAGCACCGAAAAGAGTCAGGGAAATGATGCAATACAACATGTGGCTTCATTTGTTCTGGAAAAGTTTGCCTTTTTGAGTCAATACAGAATATGAAAATAAAGAAAGCAAACAATTTGGGACAATTAAACTCACAGCAATACTTGAACTGCCACATCTTTTGAAAAGGGCCACCTCTACCACATCCACCCAATTTGAGTCTCTAACATCTCGAATCTGTCACTATTGATCTAATTTCACTCTTCTATCTCTGATTTATGACACAATGCACAAACCTAGGAATTTAGCAGGTAGAAGACCTAGTTATCAGATGTGAGGCCAGGTTATTCCTTTTAGTTTCAGGTCAGGTGCTCACAAAATGAAAATTATTTGGACTCTTCCTGTAGTCTCCAGCCAAGTGGAAGAAAGTCAGTAGCCAAATTAGAACAGTTTGTCCTAACTGAGGTTGATTTTGAACCTCAGCCCTGATAAAGCATAAGTAACATCAAGTCTTTCAATTTAAATAAAAGGAGTCCAAGTTTTTTCTAAGACTGTGGAAATTCAAAACATAACTCCTGAGTTACCAAGCAATGTTTAGGTGAGAATTCAGCTTGCACTTGCATCACATACTGTATGAAACTTGCTTCCAGAATTATATCGTATTAATCAAATGACCAGCAAGTGAGATCTGACACCCAGCTAAATCCAACATGTTCTATTATTGGCACAGAGTGAAATCAAGGGATAGCACAGCTATTTTCCTGGAATGGACTTCTCAGGGAAAAAAAAAACCACATTATTGTGCTGTGCATTTTATGTACTGTCAGGAAGCAAAAGGTGTCATAATAAACCATTGTCATGTTTTTTATGGGGCCTCGCATTCATTGAATTGCAGTACTCTGAGAAGTGGATCCTTATTCATATCTGCAAACAAAAACCAGAGATCATTGAGAGTCAATAATATGTTCAAGTTTACATGCAGTTAGATTGTTGAATTGAGGCTGAAAATAAGAAAAAAAGGCATCCAATGTAAAGTGACAGTTCAATGGGAATTAACTTTCTTGCAAGTAAAATTAAAGTTACTTTGCTTCTCATTTGATATTAACTTCATAATTTGCATCGTTCTGTTCTCTTACTCATTTAAAGAATGTCCCGAGTTCCAAGTCTGGTCTTCGCTGCTCTAGACCAGGAAGACCTAGAAGAAACAAAGGCACAGTTATTGCTCCCTAAAACTTACCGAGTTCCAAGTCTGGTCTTCGCTGCTCTAGACCAGGAAGACCTAGAAGAAACAAAGGCACAGTTATTGCTCCCTAAAACTTACCGGGGGCTGGGGATACAGCTCAGTGGAATAAGCGCCTGCCTAGCAAGCGCAGGGTCCTGAGTTCAATCCCCAGTACCGCCAAAAAAAAAAAACTTAAACCCTAAAACTTACCGTTTCTTGAGGAGTCAAACAAACGAACTATGGGTAGCAAGTAGAACTCTGCTTGTTCTCTGAAGCCAAATTGTTGCACATACGAAGGAAGAATTGATAACTATTTGCAATCTTTGTAGAACATTTATTCTGACTCTGTCCAGAAAAGGGGGCACCATTAATAGATTCTAGAATCACGAGCACAGACAAATTAATGAAGGACTAGAGAGGGAATTCTTTCAGATGGCCTAACAGTGGCATCTTCTAAAGCTGATATAACAGATAAAGTGCTGTTCCCAATGAATGGTAATAAATTAACTTCCCATATAAAATATAATAGCTCCACATAGATATTCTCTGAGAAGATTAACTTAGATTAAGGAGGATGCATACTTTGAGCCTTAACAAAATAATCTAGGTTAATCGAAGGTGGTAGTGACAGAGGAAGTAACTTATACTGCATGTCTTCATTATTGAAGTTCTCAGTATTTCCTCATGAACATGAGGAATGGGCTCGCTGACAGCCTCTGGGGTGTGTAGCATCAGCCCTCTAACTTCTTGTCATCTTCTACATTGGGTGGGTAGGGAGAAAAACTATTTGGGGACGGGGGATAGATAATGGCTTTAACAAAACACGTTGGTTCCTGTTAAAGTCTAGGACTGGATCTATGCTGGTTTTGTTTGTAATTCTAACTTCAAAATTTTGCACAATCTAAGAACCTTGCCTTTGACAGATATATTATGAAGTTTGGCTAAATGAAGAATTTAATGAAATATGATGATTCTTCCCTCATTTGTGCTAGTCAAAAGCCCCATACTATACTGGTCTCCCCACCCCCATACTGGTGTTTGAACTCAGGGTGTTCATACTAAACTACTTCTCCAGTCCTTCTCGATTTCTTTTTATGTTCAGACAGAGCCTAAGCTCAAACTTGTGTTCTTTCTTCCTCAACCTGCCACAGTAAGGTAGGGAGGAAGGGTGAGACAAAGCTGGATGGAGAATTAAATGTGACCAAATTCTAAATACACAGGCCAAGTAACTCCCAAGGTTCTGTATGTGGACTTCTTCCAGAGTCTCATGATCCTTTGTAGAAATAAAGAGATGGGACACCACCAGCTGCTTGCTGTCTTGCCTTTTTCTGATGTTCTTGCCCTGTGTCCTCCAGGGTGTACTTTTCTCTTTGCTTTTAATTTTTCCCCTCTTTTGTTCAGCCTAAGTGTGCTCTGCAGAGTCACTTTCTCCCTTATCCTCCACTCTCATTTTTCTAATAAACTTTGTCACCGTGTCCTCTTGTCTCGTTCAATTCTTTGCTCAAGACAAGAAGAACCTGATAATTTGTAATTCACAAGCCGTTTCCAACAGGGGCTGTCCAGTAATACGAGTGCTGGTGTTACAGGAATCCATCACCCTGTCTGGCTGTTATATTTTGAGCGGCAGGCAGAAAAATAAAATTAAGGATTTATTAGTAAATTAAGTGATACTAAAATCAACTGTCCCTAAAAATTCCCTGGGCATGGGATGTATACTATGTAATATAAATATTTATTATAATCTAATGTGAAATAAGTTCCCGAAAAATTCCTTGTTTCGAGAGAAGTGAACCCAGATCTATTGTAAATATAACTAAAAATGAGGTCTCCCTTTTCTTATGTCAAAATCTTTACCCCAGAAAATAGCTAGAACATTGTCCTCTGTAGATTAATGACAGTAGGATTATTTTTAAAATTTTCATTAGAAAGGATTTGTTCTCAGAAACAACCAAGCAACTCCTTTGGGGGAGGTAAAAGAAGTTCCCATAAGGAAAACCATGAATTCTGTTATTATTTATTTTTGCCTCATGATCACGACAACAAATTTATCCAGCCTTTTTTGTCTATTTGTGCTGTCATCTAGCTGTTTTTGTTGATATATCCTTGCTCCAGTTTGGCTGCTGTGGTCTCCTGAATTCGTATTGCTCCCCCCACCCAGCCCAACCTCAAACTGAGCTGGCTTCCTTCCTCCAAATGGAACTCACCATGTCAACTCTAACAATCAACAAAAGACACCCAACATCCAAAAGCTAGCTCATTACTCACGGAAACCTCATGGTTCACTGGTGCTACCTGCCAATTTGAAAACATACAACATACTCATCATCCCTGTAGAACTGAGCAGCATTTTCACTAAGGAATGGATGAAACCCTGGAACGTTTAATTATCTTGAAAGCCAATGGTAATTAAACATTCTTCCTAACACTGGGAAGCTGGGGTGGTGCAGGCAAGAAAGCTGAGGATAGGAATCCATTATGTGGCTGAGGTTTCTGTCTTGCTGATTTAAGCAGATTGAGGCCGAGGCAGTCACACATAACCGCCTCAGGTAAGGAGCACAGTGATCCTGTGGGGTTATCAGACCTGCCAGGCCTTGAAGGCAGTGCAAAGCCCTTCCAGTGGGAAGTTCTTCCTAAGTGGCTGCCTGGTATCCATGGGATTATCCTGGCCCACTCACACATCATCTGGCTTTAAACTTCAAGCCCTCTGGCAAAGAAGAGACCAAACCTTCTATTGGTCTCTCCTCCCTCTTATCCCTCTGTTCTGCCTCTCCCGTCCTGTTTCCTAGCAGCCGCTGGCTCAGGCCTGCCCTTCTCTGCCAAGCACCAGGCTGGATTAGCTGCAAGCCAATAGCTGGGGGTCAGGATTAAGAGGCCAGTGTGCACTTTAATACAAGCTGCCTATAATTAATGGCATTATTAATAGCTTGACTGAAAAATTCATTAAAAAATCCATTAAAAATAAATACCCTTTTACAAAAGGCATTGCCTTGGGTAAGAAAAACAGAAAAAAAGATAAAGGAAAATTGATTGGTAGCTTTCAGTTCACAGAAAGACAGACCATAGTTCAAACTGATTAAAATTGAACATTTTAGATTAAGCACCCTTGCCAAAATATTCTCTGTAGTTACTCAGTATGAAAATATTATATGTCACATATTTATGTTTTTATGCCCCAAAGATTGTGATATAAGATATGCAGGTAGCTACTTAAGATAACTTTTTCCAAATGAACGTTGTTGACCCTCAGTAAAGCAGAAGATTCCCTGAAACACTACTCAGCTACCTCTGATTGACCCAGGGCTGCCACTGCAAAACGTTTAGGGAGAAATAAGGTCTTCCCCACAAACGCACCACTTTGCCCAGTTCTTTAGCGACTTGAGTCCTGTCTGTGTCTCCTAGCACAGTTCTTCTATCTCTTCTGATCCTACTGCAGTTCTGTCCACCCCCCCCCCGCCCCCCCGTTTCTGGCTCTGTAACTTGCAGTCAATCTCATTGAGTTTCGCCTCAGTCCAAGTAAATAGTGTTGACGGGGATGTAGCATCTGTGGCTCAGACGTCTGCTCAGAAAGCAAAGTGGTGATGGGAAGGGCAAGCCCTGCTAGATACGCAGCCCTCCCCCTGCCTTCTCCGTGAAAGTTTAGCTTGTGTTCCTACTCACTCTGATCTTAGGTCAACTTTTCTCTGCCTCGAATCAGCTCACTGGTGTGTGTGACAAGATTGTCTGCCAGAGGTACAGGAGACCACGTCCTCTTAAGAAAAGAACTCCATTCATGGCAGAATTGCTGAAAGAGAACTTTCATTCACTTCACCTGTTACGTTGTGTCTATAGAGCACAAAGCCAAGGAGAGATTAGGCAAGTATCTGGTTAATAGGATCAACACGACAAGAAGTTCATTCAATAGGCATTTCTGACTGCACGCCACGCACAGCACCGTCCTCCCCGTGAAGAGAGGCACAGGATGAGAAGTGAACACACTGCTGCTTACTTCATCCCATGATAAAGGCAATGAGACCTGAATGCCCCCGACTGATGCACAGTTTACAGGCAAGGGCCGAATCATACGGGATTCTATGCATTAGAGTCTTTACTGTAACAGGCTAAGCATAACAGGAGTGGTTGTGCCCAGGTACATTTCTCAGAAAAAAGCAAATCATTGTCTTTATGTATTCAGAGATCTGCAGCTCACGCCTTTCCAACCTGATAATTTCAGAAAGGGCCTGCTCCTTTTACCTTTCAAAAGGTGTTAAATCCCCTTTTTTGGGAACTTTGTAGGCAAGTGGACAAAACTGGAGTCCATACTCATAAGTGAAATAAATCAGCGATACATGTGCAGGCAACGTATTATATCACTGGTGTAAGAACCCGAGGGTGGGAATATAAACTAAAAGTCATGAAGGAAATCTGTTCAAAAACAGAGAACGGATGGGACGAAGGAAAGGAGAAAAGAAAAAGA